>MDKJ01301163.1:0-19567 GCA_005239525.1 Nicotiana knightiana | reverse complement strand
AAAAATTTAAAATATTAAGATTAGACCTAAAAGTAATATTTACACCAAAATAGTATAGAATTTTGGTGTGATAAAAAATTAGTTGTTCACACTTAACACCTTTTTTTCGATAAAAAACAACGATACCACATCACAGATGAATATTCCACCTCGCTCGAAAACACCAAGTCTTATTATTCTTTCAACCCAAATTAAGCATTCATAGTTCAATTGTCTTTCCTTCGCCGGAATTGAAATACTGAAATATCAAAATCACGCTTCGAGAAGACCTCCTCCCAAGTCATTCATTGTCCCAACATATGGGAAAGATTGTACTATAATACTTTACTTGTCCGAAATACAAACTGGACAAGAAATTTAAAATAAATACAATAATTTGAGGAAGACTCTGACGGCTCCGGGTCGTCTCCGGATGGTGCAACTCATCTAAGTGTCAAGTCAGCCACAACACTGCGTCAAACAGGGCCACTAGCTATGAATGTACCTGTGCAATAAAAATGCACAACAAGTGTAGCATGAGTACGAAAACAACATGTACTCAGTAAGTATCCCGCCTAACGTCGAAGAGGTAGTGACGAGAGGTCGAATTTGACACTTGCTAGAGGTCAATTTAATATAATCAAGGGTGACACTAAGCATGGATATCATAGGCAAGTTAACAAGTAGCGACAAGAAATAGCAACTTCTTTCACGTTTAACATTTTAAAATCCTCATCATTTGTGTTGACAATATAAAACTTCCATGCCAGTAATCAGGTAAAAATCACAGCAAATACATAGTAATATAATGCGCAAGCAATACTGAGGGTCGAACGGTCCGAACCAACATAAATGTAAACTGTGCACTGTCGAAGGGTCGAACGACTCGAACCATAGATGCATCTATTAACCAGCCGTGGCATACGACCCGCTCCCATGATAGTATTAGAAGAAATCACCCCGCTCGCGGAATATAAATTGCGAAGTGGTCACAATAAGTCATGCACATTCCAACAATTCACCCCGACTACATCGGAAAAATCAAGTACTCAAGTAAATGACAATTTCTCTTTTAGTGGTCATGAAAATAGTATTTAAATCTTTTCCAGAAATTCATTTTCCAAGTTCGATAAGGTTAAAACATTTTAATTTCATCAGTAAGATTACAAGTACAACAAATAGAATATGCTTTTGGGTCCTAGACCACCTGGACATAAACATAATAGTAGCTACGCACGGACTCTCATCACTTCGTGCGTACGTAGCCCCCCAAAATAGTAGCAGATATTTAATTAATTCACCTATGGGGACAATTCCCCCTCACAAGGTTAGAAAGGAGACTTACCTCGCTCCGAAGATTCATAACCGGCCTCCAAGCCCTTACGACGACTCAAATTGATGCACAACGCCCCAAAACTATCCAAATAAAGGGTGAACCAATGAAAATATATCCTAATACTTATAACAATTCAATTTATATGAATTCCTAACTCCGCTCGGAAAGTGGACAAAATTACCCTCGGGCCCACGTACCCGGATTCTGAAATTTTTCGAAGATAATGATTATCCATAGACTTACTAACTCAATTATACAATTTTCTCTAATTTCATGCTCAAATTCGTGGTTAAAATCCAAAAATACCCATTCTAGGTCTTTCTTCAAAAAATCCCAAATTTTCAAAAAATTTCATGCTTTAATCCATATCTAATTCATGTATTTAACTTGAAATGAGTAGAAACAACTTACCTTGACATAGATGACGAACATCCCCACTTGAAGCTCTCCAAAAATTGACCAACCAAGAGAAAAATGAGAAGAAATGGCCCAAATCTCGTCTTAAAACACTTACTGTCCATACAACCTCTTCTATGCGATCGCACTCCCCTTCACGTGATCGCATAATCCAATATCAAGATCCCCCAAAATTTCCTCTGTGCGATCGAATACAAGACCCAGCGATCGCATAAGCCAACCCAGTAGCCTTCACAAATTACCTCTATGTGATCGCAAACAACTCCCTACGATCGTATAAGCAAATTCCTAGGGCCTCCAAATCTTCCTCTATGCGATCGCATACACTACCACGCGATCGCATAGGTCAAATACCAACAGCCTCCAATCCTTCTATGCGATCGCATACCCACTCACGCGATCGCATAGAGTAAAAACCTGTTGCACTCACACCAGAAAACCAACAATCCTCACAAGGCAAGAATCGACATGTTGAGCATCCGAAACTCACCCGAGGCCCCCGAGACCTCAACCAAAACTACCAACCAGTCCCACTACCTCATTTGAACTTAGTAGAGCCTTGAAATCACATCAAACAATATCAAAATCACGAATCGCAACCCCATTCAAGCTTAATGAACTTAGAACTTCAAACTTCTATATTCGATACCAGAACCTATCAAATCACGTCCGATTGACCTCAAATTTTGCACACAAGTCACATTCAACATTACGGACCCGCTTCAACTTTCAGAATCGCATTCCGACCCCGATATCAAAATTTCCACTTTAGGTCGGATTTCTCAAAAACCTTCAAATTTCTATCTTTAGCCAAATGGCTTCAAAATAACCTACGGACCTCCGAATTCACTTCCGATCGCACTCCCAACTCCAGAATCACCATACGGAGCTATTTCCAGACTCGGAATCCCAAACAGACATCAATATCACTGAAATGCACTCCAACCCAGACTTATAAAATTTCTTCTAAAATGCCGACTTCTACAATATGCGCTGAAACGCTCCCGAGTCATCCAAAACCCGATCCGAACATACGCCCAAGTCTGTAATCATCATACGAACTTGCTGGAACCTTCAAATCCTAATTCTGAGGCCGTTTACTCAAAAATTCAATCTTAGTCGATTGTTCCAACTTAAGGCTTCTGAAACAAGAATTTTCTTTCCAAATTGACTCTAAACTTCCCGAAATTTAATTCCGACCACACTTACAAGTCATAACACCTGAAATGAAGCTGCTCATGGCCTCAAACCGTTGAACGACGCATTAGGGCTCAAAACGACCGGTCGGGTCGTTACAGTAACAATATAGAACAAGAAAATAGACAAGAATGTAGAGATAAATAGAGCATAGATTCTTATTTCTTCCATATATTCACGATTGTACAATGTGATGCCCAAACCCTCTATTTATAGGAGGATATTTAGGTATTACAAAGGGATGTCATGAGCATGGTATTAACTATTGATATCATGGAGGAAGATCATAGAGGGGTTTATGGAGGTATGGGAGTTACAACAATAAATTATAAGAAGTAGTGAGAGGTCAATGGAGAAGAGTAGTGAGAGTAACTTCTTTAGGAACTATAGACATCCACTACATAATAGTATAATATTTCATAACAGTTTATAATTTATAATTAATTCGAATATTTTTTTATTTTTTAACTCGATTTCAGAAAAGATAAAAGAATAAATAAAAAAAAGGGAGCTAAGAGCCCATTTCCTCTTGTTGTAACTAGAAAAATAGGCAAACTTGAGTTTAGAACTATCTCGACTCGGTTCGGGATGTCGGAACATCAATCAGATCGAAAACACAAGGTTTAGAATATGATTTTGTTTGTTGATGTATGTATAGTAGCTAAATCAAAGTTAATGTTCGGTTAGCAGCAAAAATAAAAAAATAAAAATTAACGAGCGGTATACTCCAACGTTATTTTCTATGTTTTGGGTAATGGTCAGCAGGGTTTTGGCCAGAGGTAATTTTAACTTTTCGAACTAAAATTTTGTTGCGAAGAACTTTTTCTTACTTTATAGCTTACATATATTTCAAGGAATATTGGACATTATACATTTACAACCACGCTGGCATTCTAATTACCACGTATAATATGTGAGAGTATTTTCAAAATTTAAATAGTCATTTGTTCTTTTAATTTTATAAGTGGCTATGAATATTTATCATATGGCCTTTTGTATGAAGATATGTGGCCAAATGGCTAAGCCATAAACAAGTGGCAATCATCTTTCATGCAATTTAACACTTGTCTCTTTGCATGGAAAGTTTTTGACAAGTAGATGAACACTTGTTATTTTCTTATACAATTCTTATAACTGTAAATACCCACTTCCTGTACCATCCGAAAAAATACCAACAAATATTTGGTTCTCTCATGATTGCTAATGCTTAATAATCATCACTACAAGCCTTCTCATTTTCAATTACACCTAGCTTTTGTGTGTTCCAATATCTTTTATAACCTATGTTTATTCCTCATTCCAAACTTGCTGGATTTATTATTTAATTTTGTTGATTCCTATATCCTCTAAATAAATAGAGATGAGCTTGTTTAATCCTAGAAAAATATTTTTCATTGCTGAAATAGTTTCTTAGGACAGTGCACATCACAACTCAAGCCAATTCTTGTATCTGCCTACAAATAATATTATTGCAGTATTATTATCGTTATTTTCCGGTATCATTTCCCTACAATCTAAGAAACTATTTCAGCAAGTACTACTACTGCGAAAATGTTTTATGGTGCTACCAATTTTGGTGTTGTCTCCGCTGCTATTGCTCCAGTTGTCCCGCCAGATATCCATGGTGCTGCAAATACGTTATTTCATCCACAACTTTGGCAAACACTAATGTCAAATACAGGTATGTAAATAGACATGGTTACATATCCAATGCTAATATTAGAACCTTCAAGAAAAATGCACCTCAATGCAAGAGAAAAGTTGGGATAAATGATAATCTCGCTAAATCAAAATTAAATTTGACTAAAGCGGATAATATAATTATTGCGGTCATTTTCCAAATAAATAATGTGGTCAATGTGAGAAATTGGATGATAGACTCAGGTACTACTAGGCATTTTTGTGCGAACAAAAATGAATTTTTGTCTTACACCCAAATTGAGGAAGAAGAAGAAACTATTTATCTTGGTGACTCAAGGACAAATCACGTTCTTGGGAAAGGAAAATTCTTCTCAAACTCACATCTGGTAAAACTCTAGCATTGAGCGATGTATTGCATGTTCCTAATATACAAACCAATTTGGTTTCTGTGGGATTATTAGAAAAAGTTGGAGTGAAGATTTCTGATAACTAGGGATTTTAGCCTAATATTTGCTCTTGTTTGCTTAGGTTTTGGGCCAAAAATGATAAAGCTATTCCCGAAAACTAAATTAATGTGATTGTTTGCAGATTTTGGTCAAAATGAGGCAAAGAAGACAAAACAAGCTCACAAAGGAGTCAAACTTGCACAAACCAGAAGCATGAATGTCACGACCCAAATTTCCCTCTGTTGGGTATCGTGATGGCATCTAATCTTATGGACTAGGTAAGCCTAATATTCATGGAATAAAAATAAAAATAATAAAATTTAATATTCTTCTAAAACAATCAATTCTTTATCCATTACAAAATCTCAAAACCCTTTAGTACAAGTCATAAGCTTTATAGAGTTTAACATAACTTCTAATTACAACTGTTTGGAAACAAATAAAACAGTGTGAATGCAAAATAGGAAGATGACTCCGAAGCCTGTGAGCGCAACGACAGGTTTACCTTGAGTCTCCTCGGCAAGAGACCGCTCAGCTACTAACGATCATTACCTGGATCTGTACAAAAATATGCAGAAGAGTAGTATGGGCACACCAGAGCGGTGCCCAGTAAGTATCAAGACTAACCTCGGTGAAGTAGTGACGAGGACTAGCCAAGACACCCACTAGTCTAATAAATTGAACAAGTATCAATATAGGAATAAAGGGGAAAACTATATACACATAAAGGCTACGCAATATAGCTAACAATACAGTGAATTCGATAAAGATGGAAAAACTAATAAGTCTCACCGAAAACCATGAAACAACACAAAGATTGAATAGAACACAACAAATCTGGAATGTAAATATACAACACGGGCAGGTAATGTCTCAAAAACTTCAACCACTTCTACATCAAATTCGTAGTCATCTTTACGAGGTTCCGAACCTCGGACAAATCACCATCTACGGGTCCTAATATTCGAACCCTAACACTTGGCGTCTTGCACCCTCATTTGAGTGCTAACTGTACGGACGACTTATGTGTCAATTGGGTCATCTCCACCCATACGGTAAGTACAACAAGAATATCTATACTTGACAACAACAAGGAGCCCTAAATTCATTACTACTACTTGACTAAGTGTATGCTTGTGCAAGTGTCCTAACATGATTCAACAACCCATAAGTATAAGGAAATAAAAAAAAAAGACAACACGTAAATTGTCATCTCACAAATTTCCACACGAATAAACTCACACCGTAAGTGTTCCAGTACATAATATCAACAAGGAATTTCCCCAGGCCAACACAAGTATCACAAACAATCCCTGACATAGCCCACCTTATCTTGCCACGTGTGCAATAGTAAAGTATATGCCCGCCTTATTTCGCCACACGTGCATAAGCATGTTCCCACCTTGTCTTGCCGCATGCGCAAAAAACATATACATATCCCGCCTTGTCACGCCGCATGTGCAATATCAATATGAATGCGGCATGGAAGAAACCTCGTGCAAACTCCCATATCAACAAGCGCACGGCAGAAACCTCGTGCATCACAATAAGTACAACAACAACAATGGAAATAGTTTAAGATACAATAATTGCATCAACTCAAGAGCCTTCGATCACAAGATAGGCAGAACTAGTTCATGAAAAATAAACATAATAAGGAAAGCTAGGCATATTAAGAACCGCTCAACAAGGAAAGAAAAATAGCATGTAACAGTCGCACCTAAATGCACGGTTAACATAAAGAAGTCAACACGAATCCGATAACTCTATTTACGGGAAAGTCAACTAAGGTATGGAATATAAACTTCTTTTAAGGTCGGCAATTTCAAGGGTATTCAAAAAATTTCATTTAAAGACAAGAAAAGGGAAAATAATCATAACCTCAGTTATGACCAAACCACTATAGGATGAGATGAAGATAATTATAATTAGAGATAGGCAGTTAAGGAGACATAGCATGACAGTAAAAAGGTAATAAAATCTTCGGATAAGTCAATTAGGAGTCAAATAGGCAATAGGAGTAAATCTAAAAGTAAGAACTTCTTCATTTAAGCAGCTAAAGTTGAAACTACAAATTAGGAAATTCAATCATGCTAAGGACAATTCGTACTTGACGAATATAAGGACCTAAGATTCCTAAAGGGTCAACTTTCCACAAATAAGTTCGAGCACACATTCGTCACCTCGCGTACACGGACTACAATCAATATGGAGGACTCAAATCTTAAGGGGTAATTTTCCCCACACAAGGTTAGGCAAGATACTTACCTCAACCGCTCAAATCAAACTTGAAATCACGTTCTTGCCACAAGTATCCGACTCCAAATGGCCCAAAATCTAATCAAATCAACAGCATCATATAAATAATACTACAAGCAATTAGTTTAACTAATAAATTCGAAGCTAAGACGCGAAATTAGGAAAATTACCCAAAAGTTACCCCCGGGCCTACGTCACGAAAACGAGTGAAAGTTATAATTTTAGAACAACTATTCACTCAGGAACTCACTCAAACAAGAATCATCGAAAACCGACGTCAAAATCTCATTCAAATCTCGGGTTTCTATTTGGGGAACCTTCCTCCCATTTTCATGATTTTCACCCAAATTCATTGATTATATTGAATAAATTGCTATATATTAATGATATACAAGTGAAATAAGGTTAGGAATCGTTACCTATGAATCTTCTCCTCAAAATCGCCAAATCCCGAGCTCCAAATCGATCTAGAAGTTATAAAATAAAACCCTCGATTTTTCTTATTTATGCCCAGCGCTGCTCGTACCTGCGCTTCCAGGGCCGCACTTGCGGTCCCGCTTCTGTGGCGTGGGCTCCGCATATGCGGAAATCACTAATCCCCTCAAGCTCCGCATCTGCGGCACTTTCCTCGCAGACGCGGCTCCGCTTTTGCGGTCCATGAGACGCACCTGCAACGACTGACCCCTAAGACTAAAATCGCACCTGTGACTCCTCCCCTCGCTTCTGCGGAATCGAACCTGTGGTCCCACATCCGCAGGTGCGTAAATGACAGGTTCAGCTAACACCAGCAATAGCCTAAGCCCAAAATTCTTCCCGTTGAGCATCTGAAACACACCCGAGGCCCCCCGGACCTCAACCAAAACCACCAACCAGTCCTAATACCTTATCCCAACTTAGTAAATCCTTCAAAACACATCACATAACATCAAAATCGCCAACTGTGCATCGATTCAAGCCTAAGAACTTATGAAATTTCCAAAATCTACAACCGATGCCAAAACATGTCAAAACTAGTCCGAATGACCTGAAATTTGACATACATGTCACTAATGACACTACGGACCTATAGCCACTTTCGGAATCCCATTCCGAGCCCGATATCAAAATTTCACCTATCGGCCAAAATCGCCAAAATTCTGACTTTCGCCAATTCAAGCCTAAATCTACCACAGACCTCGAAAACACATTTCAGACGCGCTCCTCAGCTCAAAATCACCATACGAAGCTGCTGACATCATCCATAACTCGTTCCGGAGCCGTTTACATAAAAGTCAAATTCCGGTCAAAACTTCAATGTTTAAGCTTCCCAAAACAACAGTCCTTTTTCCAGTTCGACTTTGAATCATCCGATAAATGAATTCAACCATGCACGTAAGTCGATATACATAATACGAATCTATTCAAGACCTTATGCCACCGAACGGAGCTTAACTTCTTAAAACGACCGGTCGTGTCGTTACATTCTCCCCCTCTTAAAACAGACGTTCATCCTCGAACGTGCCAAGATTCATCTCGAACTCATACAATCACTAGATGCACACTTCCAATACATACCCGCAGGTGATCCCGCATCACCCCAATCTACATAATCCTGGCGATACCTTATCAACTGCTATTTAGCGTTTCTACTAACACCGATAAGCCTCAGACCTCAAATTCTCACTTTATCTTCTTTTCCACAAGACCCGATTCTAAATCTATATCCGGTATCGGCCTCAACCAGATACATCAACTCATGCCTACCCCCATAAGGTACGACCGCACAATATAACGCACCAGACATAGGCCCTTGATAACACTTCTGATCACAATAGCTGCCCGAAATCAACTCAACACCGACAATTAGCCTTATATCCGATATAACTATATTCCCAACCTCCATTACACTGATAATAATGCAAGAAACAAATAGACTTCATAAATTTGACACCCGAATCACCAAACCACAACTAACACCACCGGGCACACACCCCGCAAGATAAAACTCAAGGAACACAGAACGAAAATGACTGAATATGAAAGGAGGAACACATAAGGGAACTATCAAACAAGCCCGACAGGCACAACTCTCTATCAATGCTAACTTACACAACAACATAACAAGGAAGGAATTAAAGCACATGAACAAATTACAAGGATCCCATCCTCACATAACTTATCTCACGGTACACAACCCGGTTCAAACACTTCAAAACACATGAAATCATGGGGGTTTCGTACTCAACTCTAAATCACAAATAGGATATATATAATCGACCAAATGGAACTTTTTACTAGACCACTTCCTTCAACGAAATTACAAAACGTGCTGGCCCCAACACCAGTGGAGCATAAGAATCACAACTCGTAACCACTATACTCATGAATCACATCAAGCCTACCGTACTGGACAACAGGAATTTACTACTAGTCTCATATTTCTCAATAATGAGTAGAAACAAACAATAGATATGGGATACCACTCACAGAATCTCCCAACAGGAGCAAACACAAAAATAGGGTACAAAACATGAATTTGACTCATAAACGAAACAACAATGAGGGAACTCATCCCGCCCAGCAGAGCTATAATGAATTACAAATGATGCCCCTCTGTAACAAATCAAAACATACTTGTACTATAACACCTGGCACAACGGCCTCCAGCCTACTATATGAAACACATCAACGGGTTGGGCCTCCCTCTCTTGGGCGCCCTCTACTCACCTGAATGCCCTGCTGTAACACATCTGCCCGGATCCTGGGACAATCTCTCACCCTATGGCTGATATCTCCACATTTAAAACAACCTCTCTGCTGACGTGGCTGTGGAAACTGTGCAGTACGAGTACTCTGAGACCCATGAGTACCTGAAACTCCATGTGAAGCTGGTAATGTAAATTGAACTGGCTGACCCACAAAACCTCTACCATGTCGTACCCTGCCTCCATAATAAGGACCAGTAGATCTCTCCGGCCTATGAGGCCTCCTCACCTCTCTACCCTCTCTCTCCTGACCTTGTCTGTCTCCCTCTCACAGCCCCGCATGACATCTCTCTCACAGTCTCGCATGTCATCTATCTTATGATCCAGCATGCCTTCAACTCTGCGAGCAATCCTTACCACCTGCTGAAATGAAACATCCGACTCTAACTCCCGAGACATGTTGGACCAAATATCACGCCTAAGGCCCTCAATGAATCTACGGACACACTCTCTAACTGTAGCAACCAAAGCAGGTGCGTGCCTGGCCAAATCATTGAATCTGATGGCATACTCTGATACTGACATAGTGCCCTGGCGCAGCCGCTCAAACTCCGCGTGTCATGCATCTCGGTGGGACTGAGGTACAAACTCGCTCAAGAACATCTCTGAAAACTGAATCCATGTAAGTGAAGCTGACTTGGCTGGGCTACCCAACTCATATGCCCGCCACCACTGATAAGCCGCTCCCTTGAGCTGGAATGTAACGAAAGCAACCCCGCTCGTCTCCACAATACCCATAGTACTAAGAATGCGGTAACACTCTTCCAGGAAACCCTGGGCATCATCCGTCGCCCAATCCACTGAAGGTAAGAGGGTAGTACTTCTTGTACCTCTCGAGTCTAAGTTGTTCCTCCTTAGATGCTTCTGCCCTAACCACGGGCGGCTCTGGGACCCCAGGTTGTGTTGCCATGACACCTGGAACCTGACCAACATAATCTCCCTGCTCTGAAGTGTGGGCGACGGGAGTCTGAGATCCTCCCCTGCTCCGTGAAGTAGCTGGTACACCCGGAATCAACCCTGCCTAAGCCAAGGTACCAATCATACCCCAGAACTGTGCCAAGGTCTCCTGAAGTCCGGGTGTAACAACAGGCGTCTCCGGTGCCTGCCCCCAACTGGAACTGCTGGCGGCTCCTCAACGGCTGCTCTGGCAGGTGCTCTAGCTGCGGCACGTGCCCCTTGTCGGCCTCTGCCTCTACCTCTACCCTTGGCCGCATCTGCTCAGGGGGAAAAATCCTCAGGATCTGCAGCTCGCGTCCTCACCATCTGTGAGAGAATGGAATGATAAATTTCAAACTTCAAGATCTATGAACTCGCACGATAGGAATGAAGGAAGTGAAGTTATCCTAATAGTTACGTAGCCTCTCGAAGACCAGTACAGACATCTCCGTACCGATCCGCAAGACTCTACTAAACTCGCTTATGAATCGTAGCACCTATGAACCTAGAGCTCTGATACCAACTTGTCACGACCCAAATTTCCCTCCGTTGGGTATCATGATGGCACCTAGTCTTAAGGACTAGGTAAGCCTAATATACATGGAATAACAACAATAATAGTAAAATCTAATATTCTTCTAAAATAATAAATTCTTTATACATTGCAAAATCCCATAACCCGGTATTACAAGTCATAAGCTTTATAGAGTTTACCATAACTTCTAATTACAACTGTTTGGAAACAAATAAAACACTGTGAATGCAAAATAGGAAGGTGACTCTGAAGTCTGTGAGCGCAACGACAGGTTTATCTTGAGTCTCCTCCGCAAGAGTCTGCTCGGCTACTAACGATCAATAACTGGAGCTGCACAAAAATGTGCAGAAGAGTAGTATGAGCACACCACAGCGGTGCCCAGTAAGTATCAAGATTAACCTCGGTGAAGTAGTGATGAGGACTAGTCAAGACACCCCCTGGTCTAATAAACTGAGCAAGTATCAATATAGGAATAAAGGGGAAAACGATATACACATAAAGGCTACGCAATATAGCTAACAATACAGTGAATTCGATAAAGAAGAAAAAAATAATAAGTCTCAGCGGAAACCCTGAAACAACACAAAGATTGAATAGAACACAAAAAATCTGGAATGTAAATATACTACACGGACAGGTAATGTCTCAACAACTTCAACCACTTCTACATCAAATTCGTAGTCATCTCTACGAGGTTCCGAACCTCGGACAAATCACCATTTATAGGTCCTAATATTTGAACCCTAACACTTGGCACCCTGCGCCCTGATTCGAGTGATAACTGTACGGACGACTTATGTTCCAATTGGGTCATCTCCCCCCATACGGTAAGTACAACAAGAATATCTAT
This sequence comes from Nicotiana knightiana, assembly GCA_005239525.1. Lineage (NCBI taxonomy): Eukaryota > Viridiplantae > Streptophyta > Magnoliopsida > Solanales > Solanaceae > Nicotiana > Nicotiana knightiana. The sequence continues at coordinate 7,227 of MDKJ01301163.1, read as the reverse complement.
ACTTGACAACAACAAGGAGCCCTAAATTCATTACTAGTACTTGACTAAGTGTATGCTTGTGCAGGTGTCCTAACATGATTCAACAACCCATAAGTATAAGGAAAGAAAAAAAAAGACAATGCGTACATTGTCATCTCACAAATTTCCACACGAATAAACTCACACCGTAAGTGCTCCAGTACACAATATTAACAAGGAATGCCCCCAGGCCAACAGAAGTATCACATACAATCCCTGACATAGCCCACCTTGTCTCGCCACGTGTGCAATAATAAAGTATATGCCCGCCTTGTTTCACCACACGTGCATAAGCATGTTTCCACCTTATCTCTCCACATGCGCAAGCCACATATACATATCCTGCCTTGTCACGCCGCATGTGCAATATACATAGGAACACAGCACGGCAGAAACCTCGTGCAAACCCCCATATCAACAACCGCACAGCAGAAACCTCGTGCATCACAATAAGTACAACAACAACAATGGAAATAATTTAAGATACAATAATTGCATCAACTCAAGAGCCTTCGATCACAAGATAGGCAGAACTAGTTCATGAAAAATAAACATAATAAGGAAATCTAGGCATATTAAGAATCGCTCAACAAGGAAAGAAAAATAGCATGTAACAGTCGCACGTAAATGCACGGTTAACAACAAGAAGTCAACACGAATCCGATAACTCTATTTACGGGTAAGTCAATTAAGGTATGGAATATCTAAACTTCTTTTAAGGTCGGAAATTTCAAGGGTATTCAACAAATTTCATTTAAAGACAAGCAAAGGGAAAATAATCATAACCTCAGTTAAAACCAAACCGCTATAGGATGAGATGAAGATAATTACAATTAGAGATAGGCAGTTAAGGAGACATAGCATGACAGTAAAAAGGGAATAAAATCTTCGAATAAGTCAACTAGGAGTCAAATAGGCAATAGGAGTAAATCCAAAAGTAAGAACTTCTTCATTTAAGCAGCTAAAGATGAAACTAGAAATTAGGAAATTCAATCATGCTAAGTACAATTCATACTTGACGAATATAAGGACTTAAGATTCCTAAAGGGTCACTTTCCACAAATAAGTTCAAGCACGCACTCTTCACCTCGCGTACACGGACTACAATCAACATGGAGGACTCAAATCTTAAGGGGTAATTTCCCCCACACAAGCTTAGGCAAGATACTTACCTCAACCGCTCAAATCAAACTTGAAACCACGTTCTTGCCACGAGTATCCAACTCCAAATGGCCCAAAATCTAATCAAATCAATATCATCGTGTAAATAATACTACAAGCAACTAGTTTAACTAATAAATTCGAAGCTAAGACGCGAAATTAGGAAAATTGCCCAAAAAGTCCCCCTGGACCCACGTCTCGGAAACGAGTGAAAGTTACAATTTTAGAACACCCATTCACTCACGAACTCACTCAAACAAGAATCATCGAAAACCGACGTCAAAATCTCATTCAAATATCGGATTTCTATTTTGGGGAACCTTCCTCCCATTTTCATGATTTTTCACCCAAATTCATTGATTATATTGAATAATTTGCTATAGATTAATGATATACAAGTGAAATAAGGTTAGGAATCGTTACCTATGAATCTTCTCCTCAAAACCCACTCAAAATCGCCAAATCCCGAGCTCCAAATTGATTTTAGAAGTTATGAAATAAAACCCTCGATTTTTCTTATTTCTGCCCAGCGCTACTCGCACCTGCGCTTCCAGGGCAGCACCTGTAGTCTTGCTTCTGTGGCTTGGGCTCCGCATCTGCAGAATCACTAATCCCCTCAAACTCCGCATCTGCGTCACTTTCCTCGCATATGTGGCTTCGCTTCTGCGGTCCATGAGACGCACCTGCAACCACTGACCTCTAAGCCTAAAACCGCACCTGTGACACCTCCCCTCGCTTCTGCGGAATCTAACCTGCAGTCCCACATCCGCAGGTGCATAAATGACAGGTTCAACAACACCAACAATAGCCTAAGCCCAAAATTCTTCCCGTTGAGCATCTGAAACACACCCGAGGCCCCCCGGACCTCAACCAAAACCACCAACCAGTCCTAATACCTTATCCCAACTTATTCAAGCCTTCAAAACACATCATATAACATCAAAATTGCCAACTATGAATGGATTCAAGCCTAAGAACTTATGAAATTTCCAAAATCTACAACTGATGCCGAAACACGTCAAAACTATTCCGGATGACCTGAAATTTGACACACATGTCACAAACGACACTACGGACCTATAGACACTTTTGGAATCCCATTCCGAGCCCGATATCAAAATTTCACCTATCGGCCAAAATTCTAACTTTCACCAATTCAAGCCTAAATCTACCACAGACCTCGAAAACACATTCCGGACGCGCTCCCCAGTCTAAAATCGCCATATAAAGCTGGTGACACCATCCATAACTCATTCCGGAGCCGTTTACATAAAATTCAAATTCCGGTCAAAACTTCAATGTTTAAGCTTCCCAAAACAACAGTCCTTCTTCCAATTCGACTCTGAATCATCCGGTAACTGAATTCAACCATGCACGCAAGTCGATATACATAATATGAAGTTGTTCAAGACCTTATGCCACTAAACGGAGCTTAACTTCTTAAAATAACCGGTCATGTTGTTATAAGGAAATAGATCGCTGACCGCGCTACAAATGCGCGGCCGCGTAGTGTTCATCGCTGAGGCGGATACAAAAACGCGGCCCGTGAAAATGAGGTTCAGAGAAGCTGCAACCAAGTACAAACATTGCCGCTGACTGAACTAAGAAAGCGCGGCCGCGAACCCTATGACGCAGCAGTGATAGGATTTACGCTGACATGGATATAGATATTCAGAGAGTTTGCAAAGTGGACTCAAAAGGAAGAATGCGGCCCACGTCTAAATTACGCGGTCACGAAGTTACCAGATGCGAACACGGTACAAATTTCGCTGGGAGCGTGAAAAGAGGTTCAGAGACTTGGAAAGTGAAACCTAACTGAGGGACGCGGTCCGCAAACATAATACGCAGCCGCGATTGAAGACAACGTGGATGCGAATGTATTTTCGCTGTCCACGAAACCTATTTCAATCCAAGCTCAGATTTGAAGAAACGTGGTATGCGCTCGTTAGTGCGCGGACGCGAAAGTCCAAGCGCTGAGGCGCCCATTTTTACGCTCTCAGCGAAACCTCCGTAGGGGCATTTTTCTCCAGAAAATTCAGTTGTGTATAAATAGATCTTTTTCACACTTTTAGCTTAAGTTTTATATCGGGGAATACGTGAACAGTCGTATTTTATTGTTTTGAGTAAGTTTAGAGTAGTTTTAGCTTCTCTTTAGATTTTATTCTTGTATTTGAATTTTATGGCTTATATTACGTTTCCATCTTTGATTTCTACCATTATTATGAGTAGCTAGACCCCATAGCTAGCGTTGTGACCCAACCCTAGTTTGGGTATTTAATGGGTCTTGAGTTATAGGACTTAATTATTTATGGGTTAGTGATATTTAGCTTATTTCATGCTTTAATTGTAGAATTGGTGGTTGGAAACACCGATTCGTGCCTTTATGACTTAGGCTCTTCTTGAGAAAGAGGAACTAAGCCAAAGAAAAGTAGGCTAACAAGGAATTGGGATAAATTCAAGAGATTGATAGCCCCAATTAAAGGGTTAAACCTAGAAATAGTAATACTTGACTTGAGCCACTTTCACTTGCATTGCTTGAACACCCATTTGGGCTTGAGAAAGCCAAATCGGGCACAGTCACTCAAACTACCGAGAGGTATAGAGTGAGTATTTATGTGTGAAGATTATATCACGACCCTAATCATGACAAGCTAGTCCTAGACTCTCGACTCCATTAGATACTCGCCTAGGCGGAGGTCACTTCCCTAGTGCCTTTTATCACTTGAAAATCTCTCAATAAAATATTGTAGTTAGATAACTCTTTAGCATTCACTAGTATAAAATTGGAATAGAAACAATCCCAACCATGGTTAGAAGTGTAATTAGAAACAACATGCACAACTAGATTAGGTAGAAACCCAAATCCCAACCAATATTAACTCCCTGTGGATATCGATCCCGACCTATCGGGTAAAATTGCATTGACCTCTCCTCGCTACTTTATAGTTGTGTAGGGTTGGAACCGATCACTTTTTGGCGACATTGCTGGGGAGTTAAACGGTGTTGGCTATCTATCTGACTAGTTGTGTGTATTGTTTTTCTTTCCTTCTATTTTACTAACTTTTATGTGTTAATCGATTTAGGTACAAAATGGATGATCCTCTAGGCAATGTTCTCCCGAGGGAGGAAGTAGACGATAATGGTGAGGATGAGGTGTATCTAGTACCTCAAGCTCAAAGAAGAGGATGTTAGGCCAATGACAATATTCCAGACCCTCCCACACCTTCTCCATGGGCAGCTCATCGGGTGCTTCCTAATGAAGGTTACACCAGTGCAATTATCCCACCCCAAATCTGGGCGGGCAATTTCTAGATTACAAATGTTATGTTGACCTTATTGGATCAACGAGGGTTCTTCACAGTCGCTCCCCATCAGAATGCATATAAACATCTAAAGGGTTTTGTAGATACGTGTTGGGAAAGCAAACAGACAAATGTGTCGGAGGATGCATTGAGACTGAGATTGTTCCCTTTTTCACTTAGAGGGAAAGCTTTGGACTGGCTCGAGAGGCTCCCCAACCATTCCATCACCACATGGGATGAGTTGGCTGACAAGTTTATAGCCAGGTTATTCTCACCGGGTCATATGGCAGGGATGAGATCTTAGCCTTCAAACAGGAACCTAATAAACCTCTTCATGAAATCTGGGAGAGATATAGAACTATGGTAAAGGAATGCCCCAAAAAAGACATGACTGAAGCAATGATTCAGTAGACTTTTTACAGAGGTATCAACACTACCAACCAATGCGTGGTAAATCAGCTAGCTAGGGGAAATTTTTGTGAAGATGCCTTATGCCGACACTTGTGACATACTTGATGAAATGGCTGACACTTCTTCAGATTGGCAGAGTCGGGCAAATGTTCCTCAAGGTGACCCAAATGTAATCAATCTTCACAAGGAACTTCAAGACCACGGACAAGCCATAGCTGAGTTGAAAACTACTATGAATCATCTAGCAAAAGCCCAACTTCAGCAATTTCAAGGAACAAAGCAAGTAAATGCAATGGAAGGAATGAATTAACGGTCAACAAGAGGAGACAGCATGGTCAACAAGTGGAAAGCAATCAAGATCAATATGAACAAAGTGGAAGTGGATACAACCACGATGATTCTTATGATGACCAAAGCGAGGAAGTTTTGTATGCCAACAACTACCAAGGACAACAGAGCAATGCTCCGAATCAATAATGGAGATCACAAAAATTGGAGCTGTCACACCTCCTTTTTTCCTACCCCGCATGGATGAAGGGTAGTAAGGGAGTTTTTTCAATTAAAGTGACATTATTCGGTTTTGGGATTTATTTTAGTTTTCAGAGTCGCCACCCGGATTTTTTACGGTGTTCCGGGACACCATTTATTTATTGAAATCCCAAACCGAGGAAATTTTGACTCTGTTTTAATTTGTCTGCAACCAGAAATCCGAGTAAGGAATTCTGTTAACCCGGGAGAAGGTGTTAGGCATTCCCGAGTTCCGTGGTTCTAGCACAGTCGCTTAACTATTAATATTTGGCCTAAATTATCTGATTATTTAGATATTTTTAAACCTATTGTGCATTTTAGCCTTTTTCACTTTTTAGCCGCTGTTAATATTTATGGAATTATTTTAATACAAGTCACAATGACGTGCACTTGTTCTTTTTGGACACATTGTAAATGTGCCACATGAAATGCACCCGCAATTTACAACATGTTGATTTTTATTATTGTTTTGAGTTAGAGTCGGGGACATGAGTTGCCACACCCGAGTGTAGATTATATAGTCATGACTATGGTCATGACGATTAAATATGCCTATTTGAGGCGATATTCAATTATTTTCTAAGTCTTGCGATTTTTATCTAAAAGAGGTATTTTTAGCTTATGGGATATGTATATAAATAATTTTCGATATTTATGGATTTATCTTGGGACAAGTCACGATGGCGTGCACTTGTTGTTTTTAAGCACATTATAATTACGCCACATGAAATGCACCCGTAATTATGACATGTGGTTTTTATCGTAATTTTTGAAGTTTAAAGACGGGACATGAGTTGTCTCTCCCGAATGTTGGTTAGGTAGCTTCGGTATAATATTTGATTTTTTATACAAGTTTTGAACTAAGGGTATTCATTTTACCTGGAGGATCTCCTAAACGGTATTCGTTGTTCTAAAAGAGCATCTTATAGGCTATGGCCTCATCTAGCCTCGTTTTATCACGTTAGGCCATCCTAGTTTGCTATTTATGAGAGGAGACTATCGATTAGGAAATCCAACTCTTAATCAAATCTTAACGATCTTCATTTTCTAGTTTTGTAAATGGTAGAAAATGTATTAATCAAGATGCACTTCATTCGTGTAATATACATGCACCTATAAGAATCACAGACATATAAATACATTATATACCGGTCTTACTTCAAATTGGTAAGCCAGAATTACTTTATTTTTCTGGAACTTTGTAATTTTTTTAACAAAAAGAACATAACACATGCAGTTTTACCAGTTCTAAATTAACAGTTTTTTTATCAATTTTTAAATAACCTAATCGCATACTTCCAGGTTCAAAGTGTTCATACATTGATTCAGAAAAATTTGACAGGATACAAAATGAACTAAAAATGATCTACTAATCCACTTATATTGAATCAGACGAATTTTTGAAACAAACGCTTCTGAAATCCAAAGAAGAATGTTTACAAAAGGTTTCATGTGGACTGATTTGAATACAATTTCCTCTTTTTGATTAAACACTTATTTCTGTTGAACTACTGTTAGAGCAAACAGATTTAAAAGCTCCGAAAAAATTGCCTCAGAGTTTAGTTTGAGCACTATAAACTAAAAAAAAATCTAAAAACAAACAAAATAAATATACAGTCCAGTCCCTTGACTTACAAGATTCCAAATGCATAAATGAACAAATTATAATTTCCTGAAGCGAAAATACAGCTTCTGCAAAAATATATTTTTTATGAATATCAAAGAAAAAACTAAAAAAAAATGAAAATCCTAAATAGCTGCTCCATATCTGGATTCTTCGCATTGTACATCTGCAGCTTTTCGTTTG
>ML387527.1:0-21349 GCA_005239525.1 Nicotiana knightiana | reverse complement strand
ATCAACCAATCAAAACTATATTAATATCACAATAAGTTTATCCCCCAACGGTTTCCACCAAAATCCTATATTAAAGAAATTATCTAAACATGTTCATAAGAATCAAACCCAAAATAACTTGTAGAATTAAACTACAAAGTAATGAATAAAAGATGTAAAAATCAAAGTTTTGCTTCTCTGAGCCGTATTCCACAGGCGTCTCTTGTCTAATGGCATCTCCCCTTTCAAGTTTTGTTTTTGGGTCTATTGATATGTTTGGGACAAACCCTAAACATGTAGGAGACTTCTACTCAAATTGGGAAACACTTAAAATCTTCAAAACTCGGATTGGACCGGACCAGGGACCTGGCTTTATGGCCCTAACGCCTGGATAAAGCCAGGCCAGACCTGGCGTTATGGCTCTAAGGCCTGGGTAACTCCAGGCTAGGCCTGGCCTTAAGGCTCAAACGCCTGGATAAAGCCAGGCCAGGCCTGACCTTAAGGCTCAAACGCCCGGCTATAGCCTGATGCACTCCTCTTCGCCTCTTGAGCGTATTTTCGACGTTTATGCATCCATTTAGCTCGGCTTCCATCTCAAATTCACCTACACATGAAATAGACTCCATTATGCACATACAAAGTGTATTTTTATCATTAACGCACATAAAATGTAAGGCATATAACGTGTTAAACCATGAAATCTAGCCACACATCAAGGCCGTACATTGATTCCTTTTTCATTGTCTTCATTGATGACATTTTGATTTACTCACATAGCCTGGGGAAGCACGAGCAGCATTTGAGAGTGGTGCTCCAGACATGGCGAGAACAGAAGCTATATGCTATGTTCTCCGAGTGTGAGTTTTGGTTGGATTCCGTGGCATTCTTGGGACATGTGGTATCCGGAGAGGGTATCAAGGTTGATCCTAAGAAGATTGAGGCAGTTCAGAGTTAGTCACGTCCAACTTCATCTTCAGAGATCAGGAGTTTCTTGGGTCTAGCAGGCTACCGACGATGTTTTGAGGGCTTCTATTCCATTGCATCCCCATTGAATAGATTGACTCAGAAGAATGCCCCGTTCCGATGGTCCGACGAGTGTGAGGCGAGCTTTCAGAAACTCAAGACAACATTAACCTCAACACAAGTTCTAGTATTGCCTTCTGGTTTTGGGATGTATACAGTATATTGCGACGCTTCAGCAATATAAGACAACATTGACCTTCAACACCAATTCTAGCATATAATGTACCAAATTCCCTTTTTCACATGAAACAGTTTATACAATTACAACAAAGTCCCAGTAAATTATATAGCACATAATAGGCCGAAAGCGTACGGCCGAAGCATCGCGAAAATAAATGTGCACTGCCGAGGGTCGAACGACTCGAACCATAGATGCATCTATTACCCCGCTCGCGAATCGAACATGTGACACGGTTGATATAATAGTAGGGCTATCCCACTCACGAATCATACATGCGACGCGGATGCCGCATACATACACATAATTTTTCAACGTTTACGGATTTAACAGAGATTGTATGTAAAAGCAAGAACTTAAGCAATATGATTTTAGAACATAACTTCCTAATAATTTCACACCAAATTCAAGGATACTATGCGACTCAAATACATTTAGAGACACATGTAAGGCACATAAAAGCATGCTTGTGAGTCCTAGAACTATCCAACATAACATAATAGTAGCTACACACGGACTCTCATCACTTCGTGCGTGTGTAGCCCCCGCAAATAAGGACATGCAATTATTTATAATCACCTTTAGGGACAATTCCCTCTTACAAGGTTAGAAAGGAGACTCATCTTGTGTCGAACCTACTCTTCGGGTCAAGAACGCGCCCGAAAACTCCAAACTCGTCACCCAAGGACTCGAAACTAGCCAAATGTTATACAAATATATCAATATATACTCAAAAGTATGAAATTCTCCTATTTACTTAGTTATTTCACCTTACTTTGAAAAATCCTAAAATATATGCCCGGGCCCACATGCTTGGATTCCGGAAATTTTTGAAGGAATCAATTACCCATAGCCTAAGGATAATTAATATATAATTTTTGTGTGATTTCATGGCAAATCCCTTGGCAATTCTTCCAATTTTTATAAAACCTAAGTTTTTACTCTAACCCTTAAATTTTCACTAATTAATGAGTTAATCTACCTAAGAATCCATGTATTAGACTAATTTTATGGTAGGAATTACTTACCTCAAAATAGTTAGGTCGTTTGGCTGTCTTGCATGCTCAAAAATCACCCCAAGGAAGAAGAAGAATGCCAAAAAATGGTTTAAATCTCATTTTAAAACAGACTACCCAGCTGCCCCTTCTATGCGAACACATTAGGGGCAGTGTGTTCGCGATGAAAAAATGGCCAGGGCTTGATGAGGCCTTCTATGCGAACGCGGAGGGGTCTTCGCGCTTGGCTAGACCTACGCGAATGCGGCTGGGGGGTGCGAACGCACTGTGTAAGGGCGAAGCTGGTCTAGCCCAATGCCCTACCCTATGCGAACGCGGAGCACCTATGCAAATTCATAGGGAAATTTTCACCCCTACCCAGGTCCTTCTCTGCGAACGCGATAGAGCAACCAAACGCATAGAAGGAAACCAGACACAGAAATTCTAGTGTTTTGCATTTAACTCCGAGGGGTCCAAAACTCACCCGAGCCCCTCAGGACCCCGTCCAAAGGAACTGGAAGGTCTGTATTCATGATACAGACTCACTCAAATTTTTGGAACGTGAAAAACAACAACGAAACTAAGAATTCGACCCCAAAACCAAATTGAATCAAACTTTGAACTTAAAGTTCTAGAATTCGCTTTCCATGCGCCGAACCTACCTATACTACTCGGAATGACACCAAATTTTGCAAGCAAGTCATAAGTGACATAACAGAACTATTCCCAGTCTCAGAATTCCGTTTGGACCTCGGTAACACAAAAAGAAGTTCCAAACCAAATTTCAAACTTAAGGAAACTCTAATTTCGATATTGGGCGTTAAAACGCCTCCGGGTCATCCAAAACCCATTCCGAACATACGCCCAAGTCCAAAATCATTATACGAAGCTACCAAAACCGTTGAAACTCGATTCTGAGGTCGTTTACTCAAAATGTTGACCGAAGTCAAACTTGGCCTTAAATGCCAACCTTAAGAAACCAAGTGTTCCTATACCACTCTAAACGCTTTCGAATCCCGAACCACCCGTCCTCGCAAGTCATAAATCATAATAAGCCACTACGGGAAGTCTCATTTAGGGGAACGAGGTCCTAATACGCAAAATGACCGGTCGGGTCGTTATAGGAGATGGTTAGAGTTACTGAAGGATTATGATGTCACCATATTATATCACCTAGGGAAGGCCAATGTGGTGGCCGATGCATTGAGTAGAAAGGCGGTGAGTATCGGCAACCTTGCATATATTCCAGGTAGTGAGACACCGTTGGCTTCATACATTCAGACGTTGGCTAATCAGTTCGTGAAGTTGGATATTTCGCCCAACAAGATTCTAGCTTGTACAGTCGCTCGGTCTTTTCTAATTGAGCGTATCCGAGAGCGGTAGGATGATGACCCACATTTGACGGTCCTTAGGGACACAGTTCGGCACGGTGGTGCCAAGCAGGTTAGGGTTGATGATGATTGTGTTTTGAGGATGTAGGGTCGGTTATGTGTGCCTAATGTTGATGGCCTTCGTGAGTTGATCCTTGAGGAGACTCAAAGTTCTATGTATTTGACTCACCCCGGTGGAATCAAAATGTACCAAGACTTGAGGCAACATTATTGGTGGAGCAGGATGAAAAAGGACATTGTTGCGTATGTGGCTCGTTGCTTAAATTGTCAGCAGGTAAAGTATGAGCATTAGAGACCTGGTGGTTTGCTTCAGAAGATAGAGATTCCTGAGTGGAAGTGGGAGGGTATCACTATGGACTTTGTTGTTGGGCTCCCACGGACTTAGAGGAAATTTGATGCGGTTTGGGTTATTGTGGATAGGCTGACTAAATCAGCACATTTCATTCCTGTGGCAAGTACTTATACTTCAGAGCGGTTGGCTAAGTTATATATTCGGGAGATAGTTCGCCTTCATGGTGTGCCCGTGTCTATCATTTCTGATCGAGGTACGCAGTTTATTTCACACTTTTGGAGAGCAGTTTAACGTGAGTTGGGTACCCGAGTAGAGTTGAGTACAACATTTCACCCTCAGATTGATGGGCAGTCCGAACGTACCATTCAGATACTGGAGGATATGCTTCGCGCTTGTGTTATTGACTTTGGAGGTTCGTGGGATGAGTTTTTACCGTTAGCGGAGTTTGCTTGTAATAATAGTTATAAGCCGAGCATTCAGATGGCTCCTTATGAGGAATTATATGGTAGACGGTGTAGACCTCCAGTTGGATGGTTTGAGCCGGGAGAGGCTCGGTTATTGATTACATACTTAGTTCAGGAGGCCTTAGATAAGGTCAATATTACTCCGGATAGACTTCGTGCAGCTCAGTCTAGGCAAAAGATTTATGCCGATCGAAAGGTCCTTGATGTGGCATTCATGATTGGAGAGAGAGTATTGCTTCATGTGTCACCCATGAAGGGTGTTATGAGATTTGGGAAGAAGGTTAAGTTGAGCCCTAGGTATATCGGGCCGTTTGAAATTCTTGATAAGGTGGGGGAGGTAGCTTACAAACTTGCATTGCCTCCAGGGTTATCCTCAGTTCATCCGGTATTCCACGTGTCTATGCTTAGGAAATATCATGGTGACCCGTCCCACGTGTTAGATTGCAGCTCTGTCCAGTTGGACAAAGACTTGACTTATGAGGAGGAGCCGGTAGCTATTTTAGACCGGCAGGTTCGCCAATTAAGATCTAAAAGTTTTCCTTCAGTTCGAGTGCAGTGGAGAGGCCAGCCCATTGAGGCAGCTACTTGGGAGTCTGAGTCAGACATGCAGAGTACATACCCACACTTCTTCGCCACTTCAGGTAATTTTCTATGTCCGTTCGAGGACGAACGTGTGTTTTAGAGGTGGAGATTGTTATGACCCAAGGGGTCATTTTATAAAATTATTTATTATGACCCAAGGGGTCATTTTATAAAATTAGACTCTTTTCTATACTTAATAGCCATAAAAAGACTAAAATTAAATACCTCGATTTACGTGTGCAGTCCAGGCGTGAAACCGGAAAGCTTTTATGTGGAAATATGAGAAATAGTGATTTTTAGAATTTAAATTTGATAAAAGTTGACTTTAATCAACCTTTTGAGTAAACGGACCCGGATCTGTGTTCCGACGATCTCGGGAGGTTCGTAGTAAAATATGGGACTCGGGCGTGTGCCCGAAAATGAATTCTGAGGTCCCAAGCCATAGAAATCAATTTTTGAAAGAAATTATTTTGCTGAAATGCTTATGAATTAAAGAAAATAAATAATGCTAAAAATCAATGATATCAGATCCATATTTTGGTTCCGGATCCCGGTACAGCTTTGTTATGACATTTAAAGGTTAACTGTGAAATTTGGTGAAAAACGGAATTCGTTTGATGTGATTCGGACATCCAGTTGAGAAATTATGAACTTTAAGAGTTTTTGTTGAAAACGATGAGTTTTGAGGTTTAATGCATAGATTTACATGTTATTTTCATAATTTTATCGCACGACCGTATGATGTTTTAAGACTTGCATGCATGATTTGTTTAGACTCCCGAGGGCTTAAGTGAGTTTCAGATAGGCCATGGGGTGTTTTACACTTGAAAAGAACTGCTGGTTTTTATTTTACTGGTGTTCAGGTCTGTTGTTCTGTGCGATCGCATAGATAGGGCTGCGATCGCATAGTGTAACCAAAGGCCCCAAATTTTTGTGCTGTGAGCATGTATGCGATCGCACTTCCTCACCTTGGCAGTGCTATGCGATCGCATGTTCCCTATGCGACCGCACCGTGTAAAAATCAAGCCTGGGGGAGGGGAGGTCAATACACTATGCAATCGCACCCCTCCCCATGCGAACGCACTGCCCAAATTCCCCTTACCCTTTGCGATCGCACCTCATTACCCGCGATCGCACAGTTGCCCAGCCCAGCTATTATAAATATCTTTTAAAAACCGGACATAACCCTTTCTTCTCCAAAGTTTCGAGGTTCCAGCCCTAAAAATGATTTTTCTTCAACAATATTCATCCCCAATTCATAGGTAATCAATTCCAAACTTTTTTCTTTCAATTCCTTACTATTTTGCATCACTTTTAAAGCAAAAACAAAGATTTTTCATGGTAAAAATTTAGGATTTGGGTAGAACGAAGGAGTTTTGTAAAAATTGAATTTTTATATCAAATTAAAGTCGGATTTCAAAACTAATAGCATATTTGGGTTCGTGGGTGAATGGGTAAACGTAATTTAGTCCGAACCCCGATTTTAGACCAAGCAGGCCCAGGGTCGGGTTTTTACTTTTTTTTGAGAAATCTTAGAAAAAATTATATTTTTCTATAAAGCTAGTTCCTTTAGCATTAGTTAATGATATTAAGTTAATTTTGATTATATTCGAGCAAATTAGAGGTGAATTCAAAGGAAAAGAAATAATTGAGCAGTGAGTGGCCTGCGAAATTGAGGTAAGTGTTTGGTCTAACTTTGGCTTGAGGGAATAGGACTCCCCACTTGTTTGATATGTGAAACGCATGGGCGTTGTGTATAGGTGTGGTGACTAGTATATATGCACCACCCAAATTGTCTGTTAAAAATGACCCCCTTCCGATTCCCCACTTATTTGATCATTATCTTAATTGTTATATGTTCATTATTGCTTCTATGACTATATGGCCTTGTTGATCTGTTGTTAGTTATTGTTGTGATTATTTGGAAAGAGTATTGGTTGTTTGAGTTGGTTTCCTTGTGATATGTATAACGGTGGAGAGGTTTGACATTATTCTTACGAATTATATATATATATATATATATATATTTATATATACTCCTGGTGGTTTCATTTCGATAATATTTAGGAAGTTGTGAGAAATGCAGTCTAACTGTTCGTAATTGTTGAGGTTCACGTGGTTATTGGGTTTCATTGAGTTATTTCCAATTGTTGTTGTAAGTGTGTTAGAAATGTTGGCTGTTCTATTGAGTTTATCATAGTATATAAAGAATGAACTGGATTGACAGCGTTACGGTGTTTACTTATATTCTGGTTTGTTTTATTGTGAAATGATATTGGTTAAAGCTTACGAGCTATATGATTTTCTGTTTGAAATTGTGGAAATAACAGTATTGTGAAAGGCGTGGCCTGAATTGTGAAATTCTTTTTGAATAAATTGATATGATATGTCTGGTGGGAGCGCGTTGCACACGGCAACAAGGAGTGATACGGGTGGACATGTGGGATCGGGTTTCACGCCGCAACAGGAGAAATACGGGTGATATATTTAGGGAGAAGCAACAGGGAGAACAGGTGGGAGGACATATACATTTTTACTGATTTTCAAAGAAAATAAAGATTTGAAAAGCTAAATGTTTATTTTTACTGTTTTGTTTTTTTGAAAAACAAAGATTTGAAACTTTCTATTTTATATTACTATTTTCATATTTTGGCACTACTTTTATTCAAAGATAAAGTTTGAAAACATGGAAATTGTTGAGGATTGGTTATAGCTGAGGCCTGAAAGAGGCGGTTGTGTTACTTTATTATTGTTGCAGTATTTGAATTGATATGTTTAGATTTCCTTCCTGTTTTATAATTATTGTCTCATATATATTTTCTTGTTCGTGTAGAATTATTTTATTGTGTTATCGTATATATATTAATATCACAGGTTTATTGTTAAATCCCCGCCTTAGCCTCATCACTACTTCGCCGAGGTTAGGCTCGGCACTTACTCAGTACATGGGGTCGGTTGTACTGATGCTACACTATGTGCTCTTTTGCGCAGATCCATGTACTAGTCAGCAGTAGAGGATTCCAGGACGACCACCCGATTCATGTGGAGACACGAGGTACATCTTCCGGTGTTTGCAGATTCCGAGAGTCTTCTCCCATTTTTACATACACTGTTTTATATTATTCAGAACAATCGCACTATTTCTTTCAGCCATTATTTTTAGTATTCTTTAGTAGTTCGTGGATTGTGACACCAGACCCTGGGTAGTCTTAGAGTTGTTTACATAATTAGTTCGTGATCCATTTTATTTAAATGGTCATTGTTATCATTTTATTTCATTTCTGTTAGGAATTGTTTCAATTATGCGTAATTGAAATTTATTTATTTATGCTCAAGTAATTAATCAAGAAAATTAGTTAATCGACTTCTAACATTGGCTTGCCTATCAAGTGTGGTGTTAGGCGCCATCACCATCCCTGAGGTTGGGAATTTGGGTCGTGACAGAACACAAGCCTTCCAATCTCAAACTCTTCCTCCTAATATTAACAACACTTATATTTGCCTAATCCCTAAGGTGCCTAATGCTATAAATCTAAAAAACTTTAGATCCATAGGCATGTGTAATACTATTTACAAAACAATTACAAATATCATAGAAAATAGGCTCCAACCTCTTTTACACCATATTAGTAGCCCCTTCCAATCCAATTTTTTTAAAGGAAGACGAGCATGTGACAATGCTATTATAATCCAAGAAATAATCTCCCAATTCGATAAAATAAAAGGAAATAAGGCTCACATGATTTTGAAGCTTGACCTAGAAAAAACATACGATAGATTGGAATGGTCTTTTATCTACCAAACCCTATCATACTTTAAATTCCCTCACAAGATAATGCGATTCATCATGAATTGCATTTGTACAAGCAAAATTGCTATTTTGATCAATGGGGCAACAACCACATTCTAGTAGAGGTATTAGACAAGGATGCTCACTTTCACCATATATCTTTATCCTGAGCATGTAAATGCTCTCACGTTTAATCCTTCGTCAAGTAGATACCTGCTTATGGGATCCCATCCGCTTAAATAATTGAGATATAAGCATTTCTCATTTATTCTTTTCAGATGACCTTACTCTAATGGCCAAGGCTGATAAAAAAACTACAACACCATTAAACACCACCTTAATATGTTTTCTAACCTATCCGGTCAAAAAATCAATCTAGACAGATCCAAAATTCTCTTCTCTAGAAATTGTCCATTGGTTTCCGCAAAGGAAATAGCTTGTGGCTTCAATATCAAAATAAGCCAATCTTTTGGAAAATACATAGGCTTTCAAATCCTTAATAAATATCCCAAAGCGTTTGATTACCAATTCATCATTGACAAGATGCGGGAAAGACTTTCCACATGAAAAATAAAATTTCTTAATATAGCAGGAAGAACCACCCTTGCACTAGCGACTTTGAATTCCATTCCTAATCATGCTATGCAATACACATTTCTTCCTACTAAAATTCACAAGAAAATTTATCAAATACAAAGAATTTTTATCTGGGGAACCACTAATGAACGCAAAAAACTTCATTTAATCAGTTGGAACACCATTATCAAGCCCAAAGACTTGGGAGGACTTGGCCTAAAGATTGCAAATTCATAAAATAGGGCTTTATTATGTGGTTTAACATGGATACTTCTAGAAAATACTTCCATACCCTGGGCAAACATGCTCATTCAAAAATATGGTAGCAACAAATCCAACAACACTTCCTTCATTTGGAAAAGAATCCTCAAAGGCTGGTTTTCTTGTAACAAAGGGATCCTTTGTCTTGCATGTCAAAACTCTAAATTAAAAATTTGGGACACTCGTTGGATCCCTCTTTTACCTCTGTTAAGAAACTGTATAGAAGGTCCTCTTCAAAAGAATGAAAAAAATCTAGCAATAAAAGACCTCGTTGATAATGGTAAATGGAACTTCACCAAAATATCATTCAACCTTCCATCATCTATTATGGACAACATAAATTCAATCCCATGACCTCTAAATAACTATGATAAACCATTGTGGAGTATGAATAACAATGGTATATTTAATACTAAAATCTTGCTATCATCTAATAAACAATTGGCAAAGTCAAGAAGGTCACAACTTCAATTGGATATGGAAATTATATTGCCCCGACAAGATCAAATATTTTCTTTGGCAATGCCTCCATAATAGGCTTCCTTGTCGATCCTATCTCTATCACATATGGATAAACATCGATCCACAATGCCCATATGCCGAAACAGGAAGAAACAATCATTCATATCTTCCTCGAATGCCCAATAGTTTCAAGCGTATGGAGAACCAGTGGGAATCAATAATATTACAATCAATACAAACAGCCATTGGCTTCTTAAGTTAAAATACCTCAATAACAACCATTAGTTTTTCAATATCACATGGACTGACCTACTTCCTTTCTTACTATGGGGAATTTGGATTACTAGAAATAACAATAATATTAATAACACTCATTACCAACCTCGCCTTAATGATATTAAGAACCTTGATATAGAATGTCACTTCCTCAATTCCACAGGAGTTACAACCCATACCAAATTAAATATCAACATAAAGTGGCACCCTCCAAAACAACACTGGTATAAACTCAATACAGATGGAGCCTTCCAAACAAATGGTAATCAGGCCTAGAGGGTGTGTTCAGAAACCACTTGGGTAACTGGGTAAGGGGATACCAAAAGGCAGATTGTGCAATTTCAGCACTGCATGCTGAGCTGCAGGCAATCCAGGAAGGCCTTCAAATAGCAACAAAATTCTATCTATTCCCACTAGAAGTGGAAATAGACTCTACAAAATCAATCAAAGCAATTCACCACGACTATATTGTTTTATCAAACACTGTTCATGCATGCAAATTGTTGATGCTCCAGCAGAAGCACGTACTCCGTCCTCATAATTTTCATGCAGGGAACCAAGTGGCACATCTACTAGCAAAGGATGCAACCAAGAAGCAATACAAGCAGTACAACAGTGAAAATCCAAAGATCCATGCAAGTCCACCTTTTTTGTGATGCAACAAATGTCAAAGGATGTGAATGGATTTTATCATTCCAATAAGTCATTAGACATTATGACATGTAATAGACTCAGGTCGTTAGAAAACCAGAATATCACTGGTGATGGATCACCAATGTGTGGCGAATTTTCAAGTACTTGTATTAAACTCATCAATTTCTAGTTTTTATATATAATATTTTCATATTATCAACAAAAAAAAAACTTAATCTGATCAATTGATATTATTTTTCATTAATTTCTTTTTCTATGTACCCTCTAATATAATAAGTTGGCATTGGTGGTTGAGAGTAAAGTTTTTTTATTGGTAGCTGAAAAGATTGAGATTCTATACATAAATTACAAGGTTCTCTTAATGGTGTGAGATCTTTTAGGGGGAAACCGTATTGGCTTGGACAAAGGCGAATAATATCACATGGAGACGTGGGCCCAAGTTCGGGAGAACACGTACAAAAATAGCAGACGTATGGTCGTGTGGGTTCAGTTTGCTTATCATTACGAGCTCGGAGACGTGGTAATATTCCACTTGGTACTTAATTTGAGGGAAATATTGTGGGTATGCAAACAAAGTCCACATTTGTAGCTGAAAAGACTATGAGCCTACATATAAGGTGCAAAGATCTCTTAATGGTGTGAGGCCTTTTGAGGAAAATCGTGCGACATGGCCCAAAATAGACCATATCATACCATATTAAGAGTATTTGGATTGATTTATCCCAATAATTGGTATAAGAGCTTAGGTTCGGCGGAACGAGTATGAAAGTTACATAGTAATGGTCTGGGACTCGATTTAGTTATCCTTACGAGCTTGGAGACATGTACACAAGACAAAATTAGTTGCGGGCTTCAATTGCCATAAATATTCTGTCTATGTGGGTGACACACAATGATATGCACATAAAAATAAGTTAGTAGCGGCTTTGATTGCCACAAACATTCTAACTATGACATAGGTGGCATGCACATTAAATGATAACTAAAAAGATTGGAAGCCTACGTATAAGCTTTAATAGTCTCTTAATGGCGTAAAATAATACAAATTTAATCTAAAATGAATAATATCACATCGTGATAAGAATATTTAGGGTACTTTAACCCAACATGCATGAAGTTGAACTTGTCCTCCCTTGTAACGACCCGACTGGTCGTTTTGAGCAATTGCGTCCAGTTTGGTAGTTTGAGGTCACAAGTAGCTTCACTCAGTGTATTATGACTTGCGTGCATCGTCGGTCCGAGTTTTTGAGAGGGTCGAAAGGATTTTAGGAGTGACTTGTTACATCTCGCGTTTTTCGTACGTTAAAGTTTCATTTTCAGTAAATTCACATAAACTCGGGGATGAGGTTACCTTGATGTTAGCATATTTATGCTATTTATACCAAGCAATAAGTAAGTTCCATGAAGGAAAGAGTACACGAATTAAATCAAATGAGTTTCGTTGAAGATTTTCGAATTGGGATAAACTACAGGTCGAGCGATAATACTCGATACTTATGGACTAGTACCATGCAAGGTACCATATGACCACAATAGTATGATGTATAAAGTATATTAAAAATAAGTAGATTTTAAGTAATTTGAGATAATTTTTAAATTATACAGGTAATTAGTTAATTACCGGGTAACAGAACATTACCTAATAAGTGGATAAGAATTTAATCCCACCCCATCCTCACGTGGCACTAGTCACACTATAAGGAAATTACTAAGAGTCATTCCTTGTTTAGGTGTCATAAGCTTACCTATTCTTTTCATTTCCAAAACTTTGTATATCAAAGTTTTTCAATTAAAAAGTGAAAGGAACGTTATCCATCCTTATAATTCCTTCAACCTTTCATTCTCTCAAAATCACTTAAGATCATATTTATACCTTAGCAACGTGACTTCTACAATTCCAACAATTCTAGCGAGAATTTTTAGAAGTTTTAGCAACGGAGAAATTTTGCGGTTCTAAAGAAGTACGGTGCAGCTTTTTCTAAGAATATCATACGAATTTTTTCCTACTCCAGGTATGTTAAGGCTAATCCCTTATTTCATTTTGGCATGATATTTTAATTACACGAGTTTGATAACGAAGCATAAAGAAAAATCCATACCCCAGAATTTACGTATATTTTTCTAGTTTTGTAAGTTACAATATTCTCCTTATCGGAAATTCATATTCAATTGAGTAATTCATTTTTCCAGTGAAGAGAGCAGAGAGTCTATATATACAGTATTACAGTATTTTCATTACCATCGAGCTATAATCGATGGGCAGGCCCCTATTGGGCAACCTTGATCAGATGGTAAGTTATATACCGAGAGTACTATGGTCGTGCGCCTATGAGCGAGCCCAGTTGGTCGACATACAGAGCCTAGTATGGCTGAGCGCCTATGAGCGAGCCAAATATGGCAGAGCAGTGATATATATGTATACCGAGCCTAATAGGGCCGGACAACTATTATATTGAGAGAGTTGAGTCAATATCAGCAGTTAAGCATATCTTCAGATTATCTTTGACTTCCAGCTACTTGCAGTTATTATATTATCAGTTCAGTTTCAGCTTTCAGTACATTGCCTTACATATTCGGTACATTATTTCGTAGTGACGTCCCTTTCTGGGGGTGCTGCATTACATGCGTGCAGGTTCTGACTGACAGACAGGTAGACCTCTTCAGTAGGTATTTGCCCGAGTTCAGCTTTATCGATAAGCTCCCCGTCCTTCGGAGTTGCCGGGTCTAGAAGTTTTATGTACATCTTGTGTATATATGTAAATAGGTTATGGGTAGGTCGGGGCCCTGTTTTGATCACAGTACATCTATCAGTAGAGGCTTGTAGACATATCCTGTCGGTTAGCACAGTATGTTGGGCTTGTAGGCCATGTACGTATATTTTGTTGGCTTGTCGGACTTAGCAATTATGACGGCCTTGCCGGCCCAGCTTTATGTTGACATTTAGTCAACGTTAGTCTCTATGCAGTTTTATATTTTGCATTGCACATTATCTTGTAATGCGGCCCACGGATAGAGTATACATATCAAAGTCTCTTAGTCGCAAGCTGGTACGCAAGGATAGATTATGCACCAGGTGCCGGTCTCTCCCCCAGGCTCGGGGCGTGACAAAAATGGTATCAGAGCAGTTCTATCCTCGGGAGTCTACAAGCCGTGTCTGGTTGGGTCTTGTTTATAGATCTGTGGTGCACCACATTATATAAGCAGGGGACTACAGGGAATTAAGTAGTTTGTAACCCTTCTTTCAAATCTAAATCGTGATGTAGCACTGAGTTATAGGAAATTTGAGTTGAACTTATGTGTTGACGTTTGCATGCACAGATGACGGTAACTAGGAAGACTACGGCTAGATAGAGGAGAGGAACAACAATAGGTGAGGGGAATAGCAGGGTACCCCTAGTAGATGTGGCCCAATCGGAGGCCTAATGAGAGACCCCTACCCAGCAATTACCGGCTCCTCCGCCACCTGAGGAGATACCTAGGGAGACCGCATATCCAGTTACCCCTCCGCTTCCATCAGATTAGAACTTGAGAAGTGTGGTGAGTTTATTGGCACAGTTGGGAGCTAACCAACAACATGCTTGGGCATCCGCTAGTACAGGACAATCCGGGGGATCTGGGAGTTCAAGGGTTCAAGATTTTATTGCTTTTAGTCCCCCAGAGTTCATGGGAACAGATCAGAGGGAGGACCCGCAGGATTTCATAGACCAGCTTCACAGGATCTTTCGGGTTATGCATGCCACGAAGAAAGAGGTAGTTGAGTTAGCAGCTTTTTGACTTCGAGATATAGCCATCCTTTGGTACGAGGGATGGGAAAGGTCCGGGGGACGTGATGCACCTCCAGCTATTTGTGAAAAATTTTCAGATGCCTTTCTTGACCAGTCCTTACCGCGAGAGATCCGACAGGCCCGACTCGATCAGTTTCTAGCCCTCAAGCAGGGTAATATGAGTGTTCGAGAGTATAGTCTCCGTTTTGATTCATTGGCCAGATATGAACCATTCATAGTTTCTACTATGCGGAATAGAATCCACAAGTTTATAGCAGGTTGGCCCCAGAGTTGACCGAGCCATGTGCCATCGCAGCATTACAGGATAGTATGGATATCTCCCGGATTCAGGCATTTGCCCAAAATATAGAAAGGGGTAGGCATCGGCAGCAGGGTACGGAGAAAACTGAGTCGGGGCAGCGGAAGAAGATGCGATTTGCCAGATCTCAGGAGCAGTCTTAGGGTAGTTATAGGCCCTAGTACTTCGAACAACCACCTAGACCTCCGCCACCTCAATCACAAGGTTACAGGTATGACCATTATACTCAGTCAGGACCAGGTGAGAGCTCTCAGGCGTCAAGTTTGCAGCGATAACGAGGTTTAGTGCAGACATGGCCATTTCTGCAGCGGTGTGCCATCTACGGTAGAGGATATTTGGGCCAATGCCGAGCCAGTTCCGATGCATGCTATACATGTGGACGTCCAGGGCATATGATGCGAGATTGCCCAAATAGAGATTTTGGGGGAATGGCGCACCCAACGAATTCAATAATAGGATCAGCTATTTCCGTGCATACTTCAGGGCGTGAGTCTCAATCTTCGGGGGGTAGAGGTCGAGGCAGAGGTAGAGGGTCCAGTTCAGGTTGTTACCAGAATCGTATCTATGCGCTAGCGGG
Source organism: Nicotiana knightiana (assembly GCA_005239525.1). Taxonomy (NCBI): domain Eukaryota; kingdom Viridiplantae; phylum Streptophyta; class Magnoliopsida; order Solanales; family Solanaceae; genus Nicotiana; species Nicotiana knightiana. The sequence goes on along the minus strand of ML387527.1, from coordinate 5,766 downwards.
TCGACAGGATCAAGAGTCCTCACCAGACGTTGTGACAGGTATATTGACCGTTTGTGCCTTGATAGATCCAGGATCTACTTTATCATTTATTACCTCATTTTGTCGCGAGGAAATTTGGTATAGCGCCTGAAATACTATGTCAAGATGTTGGAGTGTGTAATTTTAAAAGAAAAGTGTAAAAACCTGGAACTCAGAGTCAGTGAGATTGTGAGTGAAAACACTTCTCTAAAGAACCAGGTTCATCCACTTGAGACAAATGTCCTAGAGTTAAAATCTGAAAATCTAAAACTGAAACTAGGAAACAGTAATAAGATAGCTGACAACTCTCAACTCACCTTAGAAGAAAATGTAGGTAAACTAAAAGATGAGTTGTATAGTAGGGATGAACAGATAAGAGTGTTGAAGGAGGAACTTGGTAAGGTCAAGCATGAACTAGACAGAACTTGTAAATGGAATAGATCCTCAGATGCTTTGACATGGCTACAGGAACATCATAGTAGCAATAGGAGAGGACTTGGATTTGGGAATCAGCTGCCTAAATGGGATCCTAAAAGCAAGTACCTCACCCTTACTGAGAACAAAATATGTACCCATTGTGGTAAGACTAGTCACTACAAAAGTGAATGCAACGCAAAAGAGCAGGCCGGTCAAAAGAATAAAAGTTTTGTTCGAGGGAAGAATTGGTTACCAAATTGGGCTAAAAGAAATTTAATTCATCCTTTTTCTTATATAAAGGGACCCAAACTAGTTTGGGTTCCTAAGACTAACCCCTAATTTCTTTTGTAGGTTCAAGAGAAAGGAAGTAGCCAAATATGGTACATGGATAATGGCTGCTCAAAACACATGACTAGCAACAAGGACCAGTTCCTTTCACTTGAGGAACTCAAAGGAGGAAATGTCTCCTTTGGAAATGGAAATAAAGGTGAAATAATTGGGGTTGGTAAGGTAGGTAAAGATGACATACGTTCCATTGAGAATGTCTACCTGATAGATGGCTTGAAATATATCCTAATCAGTGTATCACAACTTTGTGACAGAGGTAACTTGGAAGCATTCACCTCTACAAAATATTTTGTAATAAATCTTATCACTGACAAGATTGTTTTGCACGGAGAAAGAGTGAACAATATATACATCATAGATATGTCCACAATTTCAGAAAATAAATTAACATGCTTAAGTGTGCTGGACAGTGATCCCCTCCTTTGTCATAAGAGACTTGGACATGCAAGTCTGAGTGAACTCAACAAACTAGTCTCCAAGGACTTAGTGATAGGTCTACCTAACATTAAGCTCAAGGAAGACAAAGTTTGTAAGGCTTGTGCAAGGGGTAAGTAGGTAAGATCCTCTTTCAAAAGAAAGAAAGTAGTAAGTACCACCAGAACGATGAAACTGGTCCATATGGATCTTTGCGTTCCTATGAGAACCATAAGCAGAGGTGGTAAGATATATGTGATGGTGCTTGTTGATGACTATTCTAGATTTACTTGGACATTATTTCTAACATCTAAAGATGAGGCATTCGACATGTTTACTTCTTTTGTTAGAAAAATTCAAAAATAATTAGGAAATCAACTTGCATCAATTAGGTCTGATCATGACACTGAATTTAAAAATGCTAAATTTGCTGATTTTTGTGATGAGCATGGCATAGATCACAAATTTTTTGCCCCTAGAACTCCACAACAAAATGGAGTGGTTGAAATAAAGAATAGGACACTTGAAGATATGGCTAGGACTATGCTTATTTCTTGTAAACTACCCCATAGCTTTTGGGCAGAAGCTATAAATACTGCATGCTATATCATAAGTAGGTGCATGACTAGACCACTCGTAGAGAAGACTCCCTATGAGTTACTTAAAGGGAGAAAGCCAAATATATCCCACCTTAGGGCTTTTTGTTGTAAGTTATTTGTGCACAACAATGGTAAAGAATCCCTAGGTAAAATTGATCCCAGAAGTGATGAGGGAGTATTCTTGGGATATTCTTCACATAGTAAGGCTTATAAAGTTTATAACAAAAGAACTATGTGTGTTGATGAAAGTATGCATGTTGTTTTTGATGAAACTAACATTCTTTCTGAGAGACAGGAATAAGAGGATGAAGAAATTAGGCTGGTCAGAAACACAGTCCAAATTGGAGAAACACTGGAGGAAGGAACATGTGATGGAACAGGTTCATCCACCCCAGGCAACATGATAGGGGGAATAGAACAAAATAATTCCCAAAATTCATTGGAACCTGTGCCTGAGCCTGTTCCACTGCAACAAGGCATTGAAGGAACTTCAAGGAGTAACCAGTTGGTTGTGAAACCTTATAGATATCAAAGTTCTCACCCTATTGAGAACATTGTCACCGATCCAACTTCTGGAATCAAAACCATATCTTCTTTGAAAAATCTTTGTGCTTTTGATGCCTTTCTATCTCTGGTTGAACCTAAAAATATTGCTGAGGCTTTGGAGGATGCAGACTGGGTAAATTCAATGCAAGATGAGCTCAACCAATTTGAAAGGTGTCAGGTCTGGCATCTGGTACCAAGACCCTGGATAGATCAGTAATTGGCACAAAGTGGGTCTTCAGAAACAAAGTTGATGAAGATGGAACAGTGATAAGAAACAAGGCAAGATTGGTTGTACAAGGATATAGTCAGGAGGAAGGCATATACTATGATGAGACTTTTTCTCCAGTGGCAAGATTGGAAACAATAAGACTCCTCATAGCCTTTGCTGCTTACATGGAATTCACTCTTCATCAGATGGATGTCAAAAGTGCCTTCCTAAATGGCTATCTCAAGGAAGAAGTGTTTGTCAAGAAACCTCCAGGGTTTGAGAACAAGGAGAATCCAGATCATGTGTACAAACTTGACAAAGCACTGTATGGACTCAAGCAAGCTCCCAGAGCATGGTATGAAAGATTATCAAACTTCCTGCTTTAGCATGACTACAAGAGAGGTAAAATTGATATTACTTTATTCTTAGAAGAAAAAGGTAAAGATATCTTGGTAGTTCAGATATATGTAGATGAAATAATATTTGGAGCAACTACTGATAAGCTAAGTAAAGAATTTGCTAAATTAATGGGAAGTGAATTTGAAATGAGTATGATGGGTGAGCTAAATTTTTTTTTAGGCTTACAAATTAAACAAAATTCAAATGGAACTATGATCCATCAACAAAAGTATGTTAAAAAGTTGCTTAAGAGGTTTAAAATGGAAGACTCTAAAGAAATCGATACTCCTATAGCAACAGCCACAAAATTAGAAGTAGATGAACCAGGTTTATCTGTTGATCAAAAGTTGTATAGGGGAATGATTGGTTCATTGTTGTATCTTACTGCCAGCAGACCTGACATTTTTTTCAGCGTAGGATTTTGTGCAAGATTTCAGGCTAATCTAAAGGAATCCCACTTAACTGTTGTGAAGAGAATCTTGAGATACCTAAAAGGCACCACTGATCTCTGTCTTTGGTATCCAAAAGGTAGTAACTTCAATCTTGTGGGATATGGTGATGCTGACTATGCAGGTTTCTGGTGCATAGAAAGAGCACCTCAAGTATGGCACATTTTCTGGGCTTATGTCTCGTGTCTTGGGCCACTAAAAAACAAAATTCCGTGGCTTTATCTACTGCTGAGGCTGAGTATGTGGCTGCAGCCTCATGTTGTGCTCAACTACTGTGGATTAAACAAAAATTGATAGATTTTAGAATCGATGTTAGATGCATCCCTATCTTTTGTGATAACACCAGTGCTATAAGTATGACAAAGAACCCCGTTCATCATAAAAGGACAAAGCACATAGATGTTAGACATCAGTTTTTAAGGGATAATTATGAGAATGGATTGATCTCTATTGAATTTTGTCTGATAAACAGATTGCTGACATCTTTACAAAGCACCAAGTAGAGAGAATTTTGAAAGGAAAAGGTTAGAATTAGGGATGAATAAGATCACCTAATTGAACCAGTTCAAAATGTACATGAAAATTGTTTTAGCTAGAAATTCTAAAATTTGTGTAAATAATCAGATTAATTTTTACTCAGTCTCATGCTGTAAATATCATACTCTTTTGCCATGTTTTGAGATGACCCACTGGTTACTAATGCTATTTTCTCTATTGTTGAAAATTAAGGATTGATCAAGAGGATTCTGACATGATGAACCTGGTTCATTAGTGCTGGTTCATCTGAAAGGCGAGGTATATGTTCTCCACTTTACACACTTTGAAATATTAATAGTTAATCATGAGCAGAACTCTACCTAATCAAGATTTTTTTCAAAATATATCCTTGTCCCACTTATGAACCAGTTCCGTCTTCCCTAAGAGTCCAATAAAATTAAACCGCCTAGAACCTAGGGAGGCAGTAAGCATCACCTCTAACTGATCAGTTGCAGAGGTGATTAGACCTCTATTTAACCCAAAAAGGCTTCCGTTATATATTAATTATATATCTCATTTAAAACACTCATCATCACCTCTGAAATCACTCACCAACTCTACAACCGTCGAAACCCTTTCATCTTTCCTACCCTCATTCTCAATCCAAAATCTTCTTCTTCCATCTTTAATCAAAAATGTCTAACCCTTCGAACAACCCTGGTACGCCACCACCTGTTACTCAATCTCTGATTTCCTTAACACCTCCACCACCAAGTCCTACTCATTCTCAATCCAGTCCCACTATTCCTCAACCTAGCCCTAGCCTAGAACCCCGAAAAACAATGGTTAAAATGCTTGCCAGAAAAAAAGTGGCTACAATTCTCTCACCATAAAAATAAATGCCAAACTACAAGCCGGTCAGGCTCAAGAATTAGATAATTCAAGTGACTCGTTTAAATCAGCTACTGAGGAAGCAACATGATCATCTGATTCTGAACAGGTATCATCCGTACCAAAGATCTATTCTGAGAATGTGTCTGAAATAGCGGAGAACTTAGAAACACGTGTTTATTTTGGTTGGGTCTGTGATAGATGTGGAGTTTTCAGAAATAAGACGAAGAGGTGGTAAAAATAAAATTGAGAAAGAAAAAGAGACAGAGGGAGGTTGGAGTGAAACGAGGGGAACAAGGGAAGAAACTACTAGTTTGTCTATCTGTGGTACTGAAATAGTAGTAATAGAAGAGGGAGCCAAGAAGTCAGGGGGAAGTGAATCAAGAGAAGCGGCTGAGGGGTTAGTAAATCTAGGAAAGTCTACAGATGAACCTAGTTCATCTACTGAGGAAACTTTAGCAGATCTTCTAAAGAAGTTAGGTGACAGTTATAAACCAAAGAAGAAAAGAACTCCCAAGGTTCAAAATTTTGGAACAACTGGAACAAGTAAGGAGAGAAAAGCCACTCCCTCTGCTGATTCTAAAATTCCTCTTCCTATAGGAAGAACCACAAGAAGCACACTAAAGCAGAGTGAGGAGGAGTTATAGAAAGCCTTAGAAGAGAGTAAAAGAAAGAGGGTTGCAAAGGGAAAGGAGAAAGTTGCTGAGCCTGTAGAGGCGTTGAGATTGATGAGATAGACCTGGTCCATTGATGCGTGGCTAGAATTCATGATTTTAAGCATTATATNTTATTTAATGTGTAGGTGAGTTGGAAATGGAAGCCGAGCTAAATGAGAGCATAAACGTCGAAAAATACGCGCAAGAGTCGAAAAGGAGCGATCCGGGACAAGCCTGGCGTTAGCCAGGAGTTAGACCCCAAACGCCAGGGGGTGCCTGGTGTTAGCCAGGCGTTAGAGCCCAAACACCAGGGGGTGCCTGGCGTTAGCCAGGCGTTAGAGCCC
>ML387526.1:45695-87125 GCA_005239525.1 Nicotiana knightiana | reverse complement strand
AGATAACGATACCTCGGGTGCGATCTAAAGTGAACTGTATTGCGATCTAGCTAGCGTAACCTGGGTATGACATCTAAGGCCAGTTATTAGGGCAAACTCTCTCAGTCCAAAATTTAGTCTCTCACCCTTTAACTCGGCAGAAAAATACGAAGCATTGGATGAACTCAATTCATACTTCATAAGAAGATGAATGGCCTGATTTTGCATACAGAGACTGGGAAAGGACAGTAAGTAGCCAAAACAAGTCTTCTTGAAAAGCTTCAAACCATTTGGAGACAGAAGCTCTTTAATCTGGCTAGGGATACTAGGGTCACATAATGTGTGGAATCTAAGCACCCCACAATCAACATTATGGGGTGCAAAAAAATGTCCATTCTGCACAAATAATAAATAATCTCACATTAATAAAGTGCCTAAAAAAATACATTGGTCTGTAATTTTACAATATATCTACAAATACATCTACAACATAACTACAAAGAAACTACAAAATATCTTCAATTTTACACATGCTATGCAAAAGGCAGCTACAAATATCTACAATTCTGTCGGAATAGTTAGTTGTGTCTTTAATACTACAAATAATCTATAAAATATCTACAAATAAACTACAAAATCTCTACAAATGTAAAAACATATCATTAAACTACAATTAATCTTCAAAATTAAGACAACTAATCTACAATTGTCTAAAACACATATTACGCAGATTTTAAAAACCTAAAACAAACTAAACTACTTGAGACGAAATTACTAAATTATTACCTTCAGCAATGAAAGTTTCAGAACAGTTTTTGGGGAGTTTTTTGAATTTTTCTTCTTTTTATGAGTTTTTAAACTTGGAGACAACTTAGCTTTCTTTCCTGCTTTAAGAATAGGCCCCTCTTCTACGAAATCGTCATCTACCAAGAACTCTTTTCCTTTTCTTTTTACTTGTTTGACTGGCGTAGAAGATTCTCCAGCATCGACATCATGTTTTTGTTTTGTTCTAGTTTCAGCCCTGATTTATCTCGGTGAAAAGCTATGCTTGGTATCTACATTTGCATGTTCAGATTTCCCCTGTTTTTTGGTGATTTTGGTGATAAAACACCCAAATCAAAAGAGGGTATATCAAATTCTCTGGATTTTTTAGGACTATGTTTAGAAGGTTTACTCTTCTTCATTGTCGAAATTTTAGCTGAAGTAAACGTGGGTGAATCAACTTTGTTGAAGAAATATCTTCAATTTTTTGTGAATGTAGACGAATAATTTTTGAATTGATATTTTATGGTGGGTAACGGAAGTTTCTGTAGTTTTAGAAGAGGGAAAATGGGTAAAAACGTGAGTGACGGTGAGGGTTTATGAGAAAGAAACGTGGGAGGGGTGGGATATACGGTACCTATAATTAAGGAGTTAAAAACGCAGCATTAATCATATTGTTAATACACATTATGGTATAGAATTGGTAATTAGGTATACTAAATGTAATTAAATCAAACCTTAAACATTGAGGGTAATAAGGTTTCCTACATGGTATAAGAATGTAAAAATTCCAATTCAAAACTCCACCTCCGTCCCTGTGTATATAGATCATATATTATTATATTTTAAACATATATATTAAATCTTAAATATTCTTGAACAGCTTCACAGCCTTCACTACAAGACTATTGCTATTCCTTCTGTAACACATAAAAAAGAAATACTAAAGGAATTGCCTTTGTATATATGCAAAAGACCTTATGGCCTGTGTATATATAATGCAAAAAATCAAAGGCAAGTCAACATATAATATATATTACATATTAGAAAAATTACCTGCCTACATAGTAAATTTTCGTGAACTCATGAATAGTTGGATACATCTAGCAGGTATTATCGATCATAGTGCGCTTTACTCAAAGGAAATTCACCTTTCAAATGAGCAAAATACATTGCTGCAAATTTTTCTTTTCTAAATTTGTGAAATATCCAAAATAATATTACAAACTCTGAGCAATGAATGGAAATATTCAATCTGCTCCAAAGTTTCTTCAGCTGAATAATTAGCTCGGCCATTGTACAGAGTTGTAAAACAATAAATATGATATGAAAACAAGATATTTGACATCAAAGGTAACAAGCTTTGATGATCTAACTATAGAGGTCATCTTCGTCCGCGCCACCAGCAGAAGTTGCAAATGGATCAGCAGTTCCAGTGGCCCCAGTGCTCGCTTCTGGGAACCGGAACTCAGTGCCAAAACCTCTGGACTGCTGCAACGTCTGAGCAAACGCCTGGTACTTGCGGATATCAGCATCACTGACGCTCCTCCTAGCATACTTCATTGATTCCTCAAAGTGAGCAGGCTTTATCTCAGCTACCTCATCATCAGCATCTTCCTCCATCGCTTCTGGATTATCCCTTCTCCTTCTTTCCCTCTCAATATCCTGCAAACACACAACACGACATTAGTTTTCTACTCCTGCTTTAGCAACTCCCTCCGTCCCAATTTATGTAGCGTTATTTGACTCGACATGGGGTTTAAGAAAGAAAAGAAGACTTCTGAAACTTATGGTCTAAAACAAGTCATAGATACTTGTGTGGCTATAAATCATCTCATTAAGGGTAAAGTAGGACGTTTAAAGTTAAATTGTTTCTAAAAAAGTATTGACATTCTTTTTGGGACAGACTACAAAGGAAAGTATGCCACGTAAATTGGGACAAAGGGTGTAATATCTATTGTCACAAGAATTATCAATTAACAAGAAATGGAAATGGAAAACTTACTTTCTCAATGTTCTCTCGGATAGCGTATTTGCATGCACGTTGACAGATCTCTGTAATATCAGCTCCGCTGAACCCTTGCGTATATTTTGCAAGAGCTCGTAGATCTATATCCTTAGAGAGAGGTGATTTCCGCAAGCATGCCTTGAAAATTTGATGGCGAGAATCCTCATCAGGGAGAGGAATGTAAATCAGTTGGTCAAGACGACCGGGCCGCAGAAGTGCAGGATCAATAATGTCGGGCCTATTGGTGGCACCGATGATGAAAACAGTCTTCTTGGCATTCATACCATCCATTTCAGTGAGGAGTTGATTCAAAACTCTATCAGCAGCTCCTCCGGCATCTCCACTGCTACTTCCTCTCTGCAAAAGCCAAGTCATATTTAGCAACAAAAGCAAATAATCTGCAAAGAAGATGGTGAATCTAGTGTAGTAACTGTTTAATGGAAACGTTGGAACAATGAACAGCACCTGAGTAGCAATTGAGTCCAACTCATCAAAAAACAGGACACAAGGAGCAGACTGTCGAGCCTTGTCAAATATTTCTCTAACATTTGCTTCACTCTCTCCAAACCACATGGTAAGCAATTCTGGACCCTTAACACTAATGAAGTTGGCCTGGCATTCATTTGCAATAGCCTTCGCCAGCAAAGTTTTCCCACATCCAGGTGGCCCATAGAAGAGAACACCCTTTGAGGGAGACATACCAAACTTCTCGAACTTCTCCGGATGTTCCACTGGATATTGAACAGTCTACAAAACAAATTGAATTGAGATTTAATGATGTGAAGCGAATTAACAGGACTGGTAAATCAACAAGGTAAATAGATCAACCCCTAATATGCATCACTATATGTTTATTATCTATATAATTACCTCTTGGAGCTCACGCTTGACATTTTCAAGACCTCCAATATCCTCCCACGACACATTAGGAACTTCAACAACCTGTTCAACCAGACATACATAATTAGGAATCGAACAAAAGATTTGTAGCAGCAGAATCAGAGTATGTAAAGAAATCCAGACTTACAGTTTCACGCAAAGCAGATGGATTGCTTGTCCCAAGGGCAGTTGAGAAGTGCTCATTAGTCACAGCCATGGAGTTCAATATCTCCGCATCAATGGTTTCATCTTCCAAATCAATCACGTCCATCTTCTCTCTGATGCATTGAAGTGCAGCCTCAGTACACAAAGCTGCCAAATCAGCACCAACATAGCCATGTGTCTCTTTGCCAATTCTTTCCAAATCAACCTGCAAACAAAGATCAAAATATTACCAAATTGCCCTTTTAAAAGTCAGAATACTAAAAGTTTGAAGATATGAATTACATCTTCAGCGAGCTTCATGTTCTTTGTATGGATACGGAGCACCTCAAGGCGCCCAACTTCATCTGGGACACCAATGTCTATTTCCCTGTCAAATCTGCCAAACCTTCTTAGGGCGGGATCAATGCTATTAGGGCGATTAGTAGCACCCATGACAATTACATGGGCACGTGATTTGAGACCATCCATGAGAGTCAAGAGCTGAGAAACAATCCTCCTCTCGACCTCTCCATTTGTCTTCTCACGTTTAGGAGCTATTGAATCAATTTCATCAATAAAGATAATCGAAGGTGCATTCTTCTCAGCTTCCTCAAATGCTTTCCTGAGATTACTTTCACTTTCTCCAGCCAGTTTGGACATGATCTCTGGCCCATTAATACAGAAGAAGAATGCACCAGTCTCATTTGCAACTGCTCGAGCTATCAATGTCTTTCCTGATCCAGGAGGTCCATACAGAAGAATTCCTTTCGGAGGTTTCACTCCAATGGATTTGAAGAGTTGCGGATGCCTCAATGGAAGCTCAACAAGCTCGCGGATCTGAGCCATTTGTTTACGCACGCCACCAACATCATCATAACCAACCTCATCTAGCCGATTCTCATCTTCTCTGCTCACAGGTTCACCCTCACAAAATATCTCAGTATCTGGGGCGACAACACAGTATTCAGGAGGGTCAGTCTCAATAACCTTGAACTCTACACTTCGCATTCCTCCTCTTACAAGAAATAGATCACCCTTCCTCACTGGTCGATATGCTTCAAGGAAATAGGCTGCAGACAAATAACAAAAGGGAGGCAAGAAGGATCAGTATTTGCATAAACAATTAGGTTATAATCTCTTGGCCAAGAAGTGTGACAAAGGCTATCCAAAGTTCTCATTTAATTACATCAGAAGAATACCAGGGCTAACTAAAACCTAAACTCTAACAGAAGAGAAATACATAATATCGCGTATCCAAAAATGTTAATAAGCAATAAGCAAATAGATAGTAGAAATCTGAAACACTTACGTTTCAAGTAAGCATCAAATAGATTTCCAGTAACCCCTTCAATGGTGTCATCAATGGGAAGAATGTGCACACGTTTCCCGTACTTGACATCAGGACATTGATGCACAGAGACAACATCACCAAGCCGAACCCTAAGGTTATTTCTGACAACTTTGTTCATTCTAATCTTTGGCTCATCACAGGTGTCATCAGCAAGGGCAATGCAGATTGTATCTTTTCTTTTCTTTCCCTATACAGCAAAATATAAAGTTAGGACCTGAAAATCTTGCCAATAAAACATCATCAACACTATCACAGACTTCTTACATCACCATAATACAAAGAAGCTATAGCACACACCAATTTCTAAGCTTGCAGCAGTAGTTTCCAAAAAAATATATAATCCTTCGAACTAACTACACAAACTCATCATTTAGAAACAAAAACAGAATTAAGTAACAAGGTCAATAAAGTAGATCAACAAAGGGCACCAAACACTTATCACCATTTTTCATGGTTTCATTAGGCACTACAATATCTACGAGTGAGACAAATAGACACAGAACAAGACAAAGATGTAGTCTTTAAGAAGAAAGAACTGGCATTTTCAGCTTATATCACAAAACACATAGTCCTTGAGCTTATTTCACTAGAAAATTTGATTTCCAGCAAACAAGGAGCAAGGCCACCAAACGTATCCTATGTAGCTAAAATATCTAAAATACTCCAGTAACAATATATCATGTAAACCTGTCCCTTTGCTTTCTGCATCTTAATCTTATAGAACCCCATACCTATGCACAAGAAGGGATATAAGCACCATCCTTCAGTAGAACCCAGTACAACCCTTGTTCCATAGGTGAGATTTTACCCCTATAAGCTACCAAACTTACAAACGGCACCTACCAAAATAGAGGGAAAGTTCTAGAAATTTGAACAAATCATAGGTAAAAATCTGACCTCTATCAAGATTGTATCCCCTAACCTGATTTAGAATCCCCAATTTATCCATATTCTCCTAAACATCGGCCACAAACTCATTACAACCTTTGTCCCATTAGGTGAGATTTTACCCCTATGATGACAACAACAACAATGTATCGCCAGGGTAATCCCATATTCTCAATTTTTCCCATATTCTCCTAAACATTAACCACAATATCATTACTAGCCGTATCCCATTAGGTGAGACTTCACCCCTATGACAACAAAAAGAAAACCAGTGTAATCCTATAAGTAGTAGTGTGTACGCCGACTTTACCCCTACCTGAAGGTAGGACGGAGGCTCTTTCGGGTAGACCCTCGGCTCAGGAATTTTACCCCTATGAGCTACCAAAATTACAAACTGCACCCACCAAGAAACAGTAAATACAAAATCATGGTTAAAAATCTAACCTTTATCAAGATTGTGTCACCACGAAAAAGCTGAAGTTTTTCCATAGTCTCAGGGTGAAGAGAGACAACAGAGTTATCATCATTGACTGCCTCATCCACAACAAGGCGATTGGGTGATTTCTTCCTCTCAAGAATTGCTGTACTATAGTCCCTTTTAGTCCCTTTCCTACAAACATCACAAAAACAAAAAAATCGAAAACTTTAGAAACCAAGAATCAAAATACAAGTACACCAACAAAATTTTATACAAAGATTTGTTAATGTGTACTTACGAATCAGAGGATTCAGCTTTGTTACTCATGATTTTTGAGTTCTGAGAGTTTTAGAGGTTTTCTTTTTGTTTGGCTAATGTTTTTTTTTTTAAGAGATCTGCTAATTGCGAGGGATTATATATATATATATGAATATAGAATAAAACAATCCGTTTCTTGTTAGGAAAGAAATGTTTTTTTTTGCTTTTTTACTACTTTTTCTCTCTTTTTATGTTTCCTTTTCTTTTTCCTTAACCAATTATAGTTGACGTTGATGTTAATTTTTGGAATTATTTTTTCGTATTTTGGTTTTATGTTAGAATTATTTTAATACGTTTTGAGGGAATAAAAGACCAATTATACTATGCCATGTCAACACTTTTGCTAGCTTGGCATTCCTTTATTTGTTCACCAAACAAGTCACCAATAATTTAGTCTCAATAAAATAAAGTCAAATTTAAGTGAACATTTTGTAAATTTTCTTTTGTAGATATAATTTTTTTTAGCCAATGAAAATGACCCGTTTGCTGGCATGTTGAAAGACTCGTGTGTTTTTTTGTTTTATGCAAAGGTGTATATTTGTACTATTTTTGCAAAACTAATATTTTTAATCTTCTTTTTTTTGGGTAACTTTTAAAAGTAAAATTCAAAAACTCAAAAGAACAAAACTAATTATTGAATTTCTAAAATATTTTAAAATTTGAATTTGAGAATCATCAATAAAAGCTAACCTTCTTTTATGCATAAACTCAAAAACTGAATTTGCAAACAATGGTATCATCTCAAATTAATCTCCAAAGGGTTAATGCAGGGGTGTTCAAACCAAACAGGAAAATCGCACCAAATCGAAAAATAAAACCAAACTGATTAAAAAATTTGACTAAGTTTAATTTGACATGATTTAGTATTGAGTAAAAAAATCCGAACCAAACTGACATATAAATATACAATTTTTATATATATTTTTAAGACTTTATATTGAATTTTCTTTAAAAAAATATTGAAATATTTGGGATCCTCTCATGTATTAACCTAGAAAGCGTACATTAACGAAAATTATTATTAGACGACTAAGAAAATGACTAAAAAAATTCTCCCATTAGAATATTTTAATAGATCATATAATTGTCAAGTTTTTCTATTTACTAAACATATATTCACTTCTCAAAACTTAATCTATAACTTTAACAAAGTAAGATTGGAATAATATTCATGTAACAAAAAAATCAAAAATCCGATAAAACCGAACCAATCCAAACCGATAAAATTAGTTTGATTTGGTTTTGATAAAAACCGAACCAACCCGCACGTTAACGTTTGGCTTTTAATAAAATAAACAATTCATAGGTATTAGAAATTTTTCCTTCAAATACATTGTTTTAGAATGTTCCAAGTTCTAGAATCCCAATTATCATAAACTGACAAATATTGGTTGCACTTTTGCCTTCTTTTAGCTTTGTTGACAAAGCATCAACCATTTGCAAGTAAATAGAAGTATGTATACCTACAAACTTCATACTGAAGTCGCTTCAATGGGAACTTTTATCTAGGTCGGAGAAGAAACTACCAAACGTCTAGCATTTTCTCACGCTTGGCACCAATGAGGTTTCAAGCTAAACCACCCCCTACTTTCACTAAGGCCGGAAAAAATGTCCACCAAATTCAAATAAGGGAAATACTTTCCCCAGCCATTAAAGGAAAGATTCAACAAAGGGAGAGAGGAGCGACGGGGGAAGGAAAACGCTTTCAAAGATCGAAAGCTTTCTTTCATCGAAAACAAAGAACGCGAGGATAAAAAAACCTTTTTTTTTTGTCCAACTAGTATTAATTTATATTAGGTTCCACATTTTTTCTTTCCATACTGTCCCATCCTTATTAGTTGTCAATAGTTTTATATTGTTTTGCACATAGGTAGTCTAAGAATTTAAGGCACCTTTGCTTGTTATGCATTGCTTGGTAGATATTCCACCACTGCTTTCAACAGTATTATCTTCTTGGAATCATATTATAAAGTCCACAACCACCAACTTTAACTATTTCCCAAGTTAGGCAGCTGAAACTCACATCCACTTCCTAGTAGGTTCACAAGAAAGTAATTTAAAGAAGAAAAAAGACCACATCAAATAATTTAAAAAGAAACAGAGAAAAGTGCCGAGATGAGTAGCTCCGCGCACAAAGCATCCCGCGTTCACGTAGGATCCGAGAAAGAGCCGCAATTCAAGAGAATGTGATGCAAACAGTGGTTGATTCCACGGCTTGAACCGGAGACCTATAAAGGCTTGAAACTTACAAAATGAGAGAAGATTCATACAAATAGATGAACACCTTCAGTAAATACATTAAAAGGCCTTTCTTCTACTAACCTTTTGTTCTTCCATTCATTCCCTGTGTGTTCTTCCCTCAATTCTTCCCATTTTAACAATGACTACCCTGTAATAATTCATAAATCTAGATCGCCTAATTGTTCTCGCATAGCACCTGCGCCATTTCCAAGTACCAAATACATGGACAGAGAGTGTGGACTATGATAAAGAACAAGGACTTGGCTGATGACACCATCTAAATGCAACACTTGGTGCAAACACGAGGGCGTCTCTTCTAATAAGATTAACTGGTTAAGAAGGAATGAGCTTATAAAACAGGAAATTGCATTTCAAAAACTAGGTGCACATTGAAAATCTGAAGCACTAAAGGAAGATTAGTAATAGTTGTTTGAGCAAGCACATCCCACTCAGCTTTTTGAAAGAATCAGTTAGCAGCATCAGCAGCCCTCATAGTTTGAGTTTCCTCTTGCACACTGAGATACGTATGGCTTCAGCTGCAAACAAACATAATAAAGACAATTAACATGAGCACAAGCTAACGACAGCACGAATAACTCTAATCCTAGTGTAAGGAGACGTAAACAGTAATAACTGATACGCCTCATAATCTCCTTTGAGAAACAATCTTAGTATCTTTCTTTCTTTCTTTTTTTCCTTTTTTCTTCTTTTTTCTTTTTTCGTTTTTGACCAGTAAGACATTGAGAAACTGCTTCAATGTCTTAGTGATCATTGAAGCCTTGGCGTAACAGGTAAAGTTGCGGCCATTTGACCAGGAGATCACCGTTCGAGCCGTGAAAACAACCTCTTGCAGAAATGCAGGGTAAGGCTACGTACCATAGACCCTTGTGGTCCTGTCTTTCCCCGAGCCCCGTGCATTGCGGGAATCTAGTGCAGCAGGCTGCCCTTTTTAAGACATTGAGAAACAATCTTAGTTAAAGTTACTCTTCAAAATTCGGTCACCACCTCCATATTAACAAAGACAACCTCCGAAAATGTTGTTTGCTCAACTATTAAGATATACTTCTTAAAGTATATCTTAACTCACCGAATATTATTATCATAGCCACCGAATTAAACTTGCCAGAGATTAAACAAGCAAAAGGAAAAACAGCAAAACATAATTTACAAAATCCAACTTAACAATCCAAAACAAACCACAATGTTAAAAAGTGCAGAACCATACCCATCATAAGCGATCCATACCTCAAAAATCTCCTCAACCACTACCACTACGCATAGCAGTCAATTCAATTTTTTAATTACGTTAAAAGTCCTTTTGAATAAAAAATTTTCATGACGGACAAACAACCTCTGAATGCTTAACTAGATGTCAATTGACTGTTAATACGAAAGCGAACCAAATGTTCTTTCCTCTTTTCTCTCCAAATCCTCCAAAATATACTCAAAGGCTTGACTTCCATGGGGAAGTGCCAGGGAGAATATGACCGTCAGAGGAGAGCGAAAGTGCACTCAACGAGCTTATATGGCGGTAGTAGAAAGAATCTGGCACCAGACTGGACTCGCTAATGCAGTGTGACTCAAGCCCAGCAAGACGCGACCTATCGAAGATGTCACGCATCTGAACACACCAGGAAGAGAGGCAGAATTTCAGGTGACTAATTTACACATGCCAGATCTTACACCTGGGTAAAAGCATTCAAAGGATCGACTCCCCTAGATTTTCATCCGTCTTGGTGCCACTCGACTCCGATGAGACGATGACTGTAAGTGGGCAGATTCTCAAAAAAGCGATGGCTAGTGAGAAAGGCGCACACTCCGTTTTAGAATTAAGGAAGTTGTGCCCATGTCTTTCAAAGAAGTTCTTGCCTGGCCAGGAGCTGGAAGGGACCCCAGAGACTCAACGCTGGCAAAGAACCTTCTTTCACACTCTCAATCCAACACGGCCAAAAGAGGAAGAATTTCCCGAAAACTTGTTTGTAGGAAGCTTTAGGATTTTAGATATCTTCTACACTCTCTCCAAGAGACTGACTTTAGATGAATAGGAATTTGCGTCTCATACTCTTTGATCTCAACTCCACCTACATAGTTTGGCATGTCTAATTAAAAGATTAAATATCAAAACATCACTATCACATTTCTCTAAGCCTCCAACCACATAGAGAGAAGAACAGTTCACAGATATACTTTATTATCTTTGAACTGTCAAAAATAAAGATGAAACAAGCGAAACCAACTCAAACTCATCCTATTTGCCTCTCTTTTAGCTCTTTGCGATTATATTGCGATCTCTTTTATCGTTTTACTTTCTGATCCAAGAGAAACCTCAAGTCAGGAAATTGGCATTGCTTCTGCCAATGCCAACTTTAAGAGCATAAAAGAACAGCGGCCCAAAGGGCAATCTGTTCCTTTCTGAATGAAATCGCATATATGTCATTCCATGCTTAACAGGCTATTAGAGTTTCCGCATCTTTTTTCTTTTTTCTTTTGGAGCATTCTGTTTTTAATCCAAAAAGGATAGCTAAAACACACACAAAAAAAAAAAAAATCAGTACCTGAAAATTCCTCAAATTTGGAACTACATAATTTGGTAGTTTTGCTTGCGCAAGAACATAACCACCTGCAGAAAGAGAAGTCGTTAACCGGCAAATATCATAAATATCCAAATGTAGAACTTTAAAACAAAAAAAAATACAACTAAATAAGGCAACTAAGCAAGCAAAATGATTTGGAAGAAAAAATTTCTAGTTACCATCATTAATAAGGACTCACTAAACTACTTATCTAAATCAAGAGTTTTATAGCTCAATCAACCAATCAATCAAACTAGTCGTCGCGGCCACAACAACCTGCATATGACCATATCCCTGCTGCTCTATTGTGATCCATTTGATTTCAATACCAAATAACTGTAAGCTCCCATATCCCGTTCCAAGCCCAAACAAAGATAAAAAGAGCAGCTCGGTGCACGAAGCATCTCGCATTCACGCAGGGTCTGGAGAAGGGCCGCATGTAGGCAGCCTACCCTGATACTTGCTTCCACGGCTCGAACCCGTGACATAAAGCTCAAACAAATATCAACTATTAAAATAATCATAACATGAGAAATCCTCTCTAATAGCTCAGCAATAATCATAAATCAGCAGCCCTATAGCTCCCCTAAATCAATATAAAGGACAAAATGGGTTCCAAATCCAATAAAAAAGACTCAACATTTATAAGCACAATTCCAATAATTCTAAAGTGGTAATTGTTTGACCAAAAAGTTTAGATCTTGGTTCAAATAGTTAAATTTATATGAATAAAAATTAATCTTAGCTAACAATAATATCCTTAGATGGGATTTTTTAAAGAAGTAATAAATATCGTGTGGATCCGGTCGGACAATGGTTATATCATATAATAAATGTTCGAGAATTAGGAGCAATAATGTAACATTCAACAATAATGAACAGCAATAAATGGTATTTAAGTAAATAGGAGGAATAAAGTGGATCTTCCTTGTGACAATGAGTATTAGACAAATCTTTGAATATTCGAGTTATTCTCGGATCTGATGGAAAAGTATAAACAAGAATCTCAGTGAAAAGGTGATGTTTGTTTCTTAGCAAGTAAGAGCCGAATCTTTAGGTCAAAGTGTGTTCTTTACGAATGAATATCAGATGTCCCATATCATTGTTTTTTTTCCTATTTATATGGGACATGTTTCTAGAATATCCACTAGAATATTCTCTTTAATATACTATCTTGAAAACTAGCTGCTATAGACTACTTGACCTCGACCATTTATGACACCTCAAATACTGCTCTAGTTGACTCTTCGACCACACACTTCGCTACTTCTTGGGCCATCTCGACAAGCGATGACTTGGGAACTCTTCCTTAGTATTATCTTGGCTTAAATATTCCAAAGACAGGATTAGGACCCATACACTAATCTCAAACACTGAAAAGACAGTATAAACCCAAAAAGAAAAAGGTGTCAAAACATACCTTTACGACTATGGAAACCAGTGGGCTTGCAAATCTTTCCTTTATAGTAATTTCTTGGACCCTTTTTAGCAGTGAGAATGTCAAGAGACGCTGTGCTCTTCTTTCTGAAAGCTCTCCCTATCCCCAGTAACAACCCCAGTGCCATTTTCTCCCCTTTTCAACTTCAAGAGGAAAATTTATGGAAAAAACGAATGAATGGAATATTAGAAAATTTTGCCTGCAAAATCTATTGTGAAAACCAAGCTTATAGCTAAATCAAATGGAAAAGTAATCATTAATGTTTGTTTTCGGATTATTTTCCGTGATTAGAGAGCTGGAGCAATGTATTTCTCAAATATAGGATGATATGGACGATATCTTTGATCTCCACAAATATCGAACATTGTATAGATCATCTCGAGATATTTGATTGTCACAAATTTCAAGTTGAACATTATCAAGAACGTCTCTGTTTCACTTTGGCTTTGAGAAAGACTATTTAATATTTTGATCTCTTCGTAAATAATCCAAGGGTTTATGAGATTTTCGAGATATCAGTTTTGCATTCTATTCATCGTATCATCTCGAAATTTTGAAGTAAACTCAATCCAAAAGAATTTATTGAACAACAATTTTTATACTCAGTGGCTGAATTTGCCTAAACCAAAATAAAATTCAAAGAGAAGAAAATAAAAGAGCACAACATTGCCGAAAAAGAAAAGAGAGAGAACCACAACCCAAATGCAATGGTCCTAACTCCTACAACCTAACTTGGGCCCTTTGGCCCACATGTTTACAGTTAACATTAGATTTCAAAGATTCAATGGGCCAGCCCATTACCATTTTGGTGTAATGGACTAACATATCCATTGGAAAGCCCGGCCCGTTTACGTATATTGACCTTTATATCTTCCATAAATTGTTGAAAATTCATCTCAGATGATCCATCTTGTCCTAATGCATTCTCTAATGTCTTCCTCACTTCCTTCATTGCCTTTCTCAACTCTTGAGTACTATCTCCACACATAAAATTCCTAACCTTTTCGGCGACT
Organism: Nicotiana knightiana; assembly: GCA_005239525.1. NCBI lineage: Eukaryota > Viridiplantae > Streptophyta > Magnoliopsida > Solanales > Solanaceae > Nicotiana > Nicotiana knightiana. Next base: position 73,113 of record ML387526.1, on the reverse strand, counting down.
TCCTCGTGCGTGACACGTACTTTGTCGCAGAGATTAATTCCGATCTTCCAGTCATTGACGACTAATTTTCGGTTAGTAAATTGATCGGTCAACAAGGGAAAACATATTAACGGTATACCACACCATATGCTTTCCAACGTTGAGTTCCATCCGCAGTGAGTCAAGAATCCACCAATCGCAGGGTGTGAGATCACTTCAATCTGTCGACACCACGGCACGATCAACCCTCGATCTTTTATACTCTCCTCGAATCCAACGGGCAAAAAATCGGTTTCGTCGGAGCTGACGATATCGGGCCTTAGGACCCAAATGAAGTTCACCCCACTAAGTTGAAGCCCATGGGCTATCTCCAATATATCTTCTTTACTAGTGTGAGCATAGCTACCAAATGAGACATACAAAACTGAAGTATTGGGCTTGTTATTGAGCCACTGAGAGCAGTCAGACTCAGACCATAGGCTAATACTGAATGGGGCCTTAGTAAGCCCAGATGGGAAAATAGGCCCAATAGCATAAGTGGGCTGTTTCTTGTTTAAGGCTGAAAGAGTATCAAATTCAAGTTCTTGGACTGTATTACAAATGATGATGTCAGCCTTTTTAATATCTGTAAAAGCCTTGTAAATTACCCTGTGGACTACACTCCAAATATCAGTTGCTTGAAGATAGGACATTAAATCTCTTGGTTCAATTGCTTCAACTCCTGGTATATAATCTATAGTGTCCTTGCGATTATCTGATAAATAAAAAATATAATTCAATCAAAATTATAAAATTATAGCAGTTAGAAAGTGAAACGAAAGAGTACAACATCAACAACAACAAACCCCGTTTAATCCTATAAGTGTAGTCTGGGGAGAATAGTTTGTACGCAGACATCAAAGGCAGATCCAGGATTCAACTTTTAAGGTTTTTAGTATTGAACTTATTATATTTTTAAAGTTATGGATTCATATCTATTATTTTTGTAATTTTAATAAATTTTTACTCCGCGTCGAAATCTATGGATTCAGTTGAACCCGTAAGTGGAACACTTACATCCAACCCTGGCAGATCTTACCCTACCTTGTGAAGATAGAGAAGTTATTTCTAATAGACTTTTAGGATCATTTACAGTCATTCATCTTTTAAAATATTGACGTATTTATCATTTATGCTCACTTTTCTCAAGATTTTACCTAGATTGGAAGTACGAAAAACAAATTATTTTCGTGATATTTCTCTATGCTTAGATAAATGAAAAGAAAAAGGAAATTCATTAAATTGTATTGGGTTGGTGGTGTAATCATAAGCTGAAATGGCTAATCATTAACATCGAATAATTTCATATAAACTCACCAATACAATTCAATACCAATAGCATTATTAGAAAGAAAAAAAATGCTAGATTCTAAATATGAGAATGATTAGTCACCTTTTTAATATTTTTCTTCTTAGAAAATTATAATTTTTGTTAAAAAATATTAAATGAACCAAGTGGGTCAACGTGGTCAAAGAAGGCAGCTACAAAACAGTAAAATGAAAAGTTAAGATAATGATCTCTGATTAAAGTAATTTTTAGCCCAAGTTGATTTTCGAGAAATATGCAAAAGGATAAAATTTCAATTAACAGAAAGGTGTTCGGTCTACAAACATGGGATAATGCATAATAAATAATTCGTTCAAATCCTTATTTTATAGGAAAGAGAACTTAAGCAATTACACCAACAAAGAGTTGGATAAGAAGTTGACCTAAATCAGAAAATCTAAAATTTAATCTAATATGCTATTGTATTTATTTTTTAGGATGATATAGACTTAAAAAAAAAATAATAAATAAACAATAATGTTAAATCATGTAGAACTTAAATTTTAATCAAGAATACTTATCTCATTCGAGAGATTTACTATACGAAAAAGAATAATTTTATTCCTATTATACTTTTCGTCCAATAATATAATATCTCTGATGTTATCCAATAGACTCAAATATATTCCTCCTTTGTTAAGACGTCCAAGGTACGTGCTCAATCCTACGCAATATTAATATTTCAATGAGGTTGACACTACGTAACATGCCACCATGTTAACGTCCCTAACCAATTTTATACCCTCCCCTCCACATTTGACTTATCTTGAGATCATAATTTGCTTGGTATAAAGGCATAATAAGTTACAATTTTAATTGGCAAACTCTGATCACAATTCAAAGATTGGATGAGAAAATGAGTCATTAAATAATTCTTTAGCTCACTAAACATGCACAGACTTCTTTTTCATCTTTTTTGAGTTGATGGTCTATCGAAAACTATTTTTCTACCTTTTTAGGATTGGGGTAAGATTTACGTACATATTATTCCCCGGACCCTACTTACACGATTCCACTAGGTTTTTTGTTGCTTTACTAAACATGCACAAACTAGGTAATTTTCACTTCTAGAGTATCTTCAAGTGTGAACACCAATCCTATTATAATGTCAAAGTTCAGTCAAACCTCTCTATAATAACCTCGTTCGTTCCGAATATTTTTGGATGTTGTAGTGAAGTGTTGTTATATAGAACATATATTATAATATAACATAAAAATTGGTTCCAGAAAAATTTGATTTTTATACAAAAAATATTGTTATAGAACGGTCTGACCGTAATACTAACGGACAAGAGAGGGAAAAAAGGACAAACAAGAAATAGAATTAAAGACATGAATTGACTAACTTTTACACTATTTCATACAAAAACTTTTATATTGGCATCTCAACCAACCACCATTAATGTATTCTGAAAACAAAACAACAAAAATATCTTAGATTCAAGACTGAAACTATTTTTTAGAAAACACAAGTTGTCTGTTCTGAAATCAAATGGAGGTTGATGTCTCAACCAACCACCATTACAATTTATCACCACCAAACTTTCATGGGATCCCACAATAAAACAGGACAAAAACAATAATAAAGAAATAAAGGAAGACCCACAAATTGTGTTGGTCCATTATTACAATTTATGTTTGTAAGTGAATTTTAATCTTAAACTAAGAAAAAAGAATCTAACACTGGATATCTTGATTTATTTTAAGACTTCAGTTTTTGATTGATATTTACTTCCTATTATTTTAAAAAGCAGTGTAGACCTATTGTATACATTAATATTATTTCCTAGAATAACATACGTACACACACATTTGTGTGCAGGGACGGATGTAGCATTAAAGCTATGGGTTCAATTGAACCTATAAAATTCGACGCAGAACATAAATTTATGTGTAAGAATTTACTAAAACAAACCAATAGCTCTAAAAACATAGTAGTGAATGCAAGAAGCCTTATAGGTTGAATTCTGAATCCGCCTTCATTTGTGTATGTATATAAAAAAAACCTTCATAATCTAGAGCGAAAGAGCCTAAATTATCACCTAAGTCCTCTAAATAATCGCTCCATGATAAAAGAGGTAGGGTTGCATACAGAGGCAGACCTATGTTACGAAGAGAAGTGTCACCGACACCCGAAATTTTCAACACAAATTCTATGCATACATTGTATATGTCTTTAGAAAATATTAATATATTAGTAGTGACATCCTATATACAAAACAAAGTTTGGTTGAACGCAAAGATACACGCTCTGACCAGAGGCAGATTCAACATTTAGATTCTGTGAGTTTTAACTTTTAAGGTTTTTAGCATCGAGATCTGGTCAAAAAATCGGTCAGCGCCTACCCGGCTAGAGGGACTGAGAAATTAGTTGAGTACAAAACTTATCCTCAAGCTTTACCTTATTCTGATCGTTCAGAGGGCGATCGCATTGAACCTATTATACATAAATTTAATTTTAATGAATTTTTATACATAAATTTATACTCGGCAGTGAAAGTAACCCGACGGCCATACTCTACATCCGACCTTCACGTCTCTGATTAAAAAGAACAAGAAAAGGAAAAAAGAAAGTAGAAAGTAAAGGGGCAGTATACCTTGAGAAGCAAAATGGCCATTTTTCTTGAGAAGTTCCATATGATAATAAAGAGTCAAAACCAAAGCAGGCTCTGTCCAGAACGAAACATAGACCAAATTATACTTGTCAGCAATCATCAATGGCCAAACATAGAAAGTATCAGCAATCAAACACGTCACAGGCGGATCAGACTTAACCAAATTCCCAACAACTTCATCAAAATGTGCTGAAAATACATGTAAAAGTCCTTCAACAAATTGGTCATGATTTAAAGACCTATCGAATCCCAATGGAAAACCGTCATTGACCGTTGCATAGCGTATGTCAAGCCCATTCTCACGAGCTTTAGCAAAAAGATCATCTTTATTATGTTGGTTGTTTTGTTGAGTTTGTGAATTTGAAATCTTGGAATGAATATAATGTGTGTTTACAAAAGTAATTGTAAAGCCATGAGAAGCAAGTTTTATGGCTAAATATACAAAAGGGGTAATGTGACCTTGATATGGATATGGAATCATAATAGCATGAGGTTTTTGGTTATCACTTGCCATAATTTGCCTAGTTTTTTTCTTTTTGGGGGAAGAAGAGCTTTTCAAAGAGAGGAGAAGAAGATGATGATGATGATGATGACCAATTTGCCTAGTTTTTTGGGGGTCCTATGAGTTTTCAAGTGGCATTTATTTGTGCTCCATAATTGAAGGGAAAAGGAGGGGAAATAAATTAAAGTGGAAAAGAGTTTCTAGGAAAGGAATCAACTTTTTTTAAATTCTTATTTCAGCAAGTAAATAACCTCAATTTTGTTTTTTTCTTTTCACATAGGTAAGATTAGTGGTGAAAACAATAATTATCTATCCATATTATCCGTTTCAGATAACTGCCTCTTTAAAAATAGATATGAATAGATACTTATTGTATAACCAATGAGTTTTAATTTTTGCAAACATCAAAATAGAGGTTCCTTAAATTTGGGAGCCTAGGAATTCTACCATAAGTTATCCTATTCAAGAAAATGGATAATATGAGTATTCCTATTATCTGCAAATTAACTTATTTTCTGTCCGTATTAAATATGGACGTATCAGATATTTTTTCCGTTTTGTATAATCCATTTTTGACCCAATCCATATACGATATGTTTTGCCTGTTTGCCACCCCTAGGTATATAAGGCTCTTCTTTTTGCCGGTTTAACCATCCAAAGTATAGCTCATCGGCCGCACAGCCACATGTGTTAAGGGGTGTTTATCGACACTTTTTTATTGGAAAATTACACTGTATATATACCTAGGTAATTTTTATTGCTATATATATATATATAATACATATTGACACCCCTTGACTTTTTCGTGGGTAACCTCCTCTTTTAGTGAAAATTTTAATTCCGCCACCAAGTCTAATTTATTCAAGTTTCTATCGTGTAGCCATTAAAGGGGAAAGAACTTCCTATTAGGGGTGTACAAACCGAACCGAAAAATCGCACCAAACTGAAAAGTCAAATCAAACCGATTAAAAAATCCGACGTGGTTTGATTTGATTTGGTTTGGTATTGAGTAAAAAAACCCGAACCAACCTGACATATAAATATATAATTTTTATATATACTTTTAAGATTTTATATAGAATTTTCTTTAAAAAAATATCTAGAAATATTTGGGATTCTCTTGCGGGATATAAATTTTAATAGAATATGAAGTGCTCCATATTTATTGACCTTAAATAATGAGTTGTATGATCACTTTCTTATCAAGTGTTACTGAAATGCATCTATCTCTTTGTTCTTTCATATTCATATCATATGTTAAGATCTATTAAATTCTTATATCTTTTTCGAATGTGAAGTGGTTATTAATATTTAGGTATCATATTGATTTTTATGTTTAGTTACTAAATTCGGTTAACTTGAATGTGTATATCAACAAAAAATTTTGGCGGACGACTAAAAGAATAACAATTATGTGTTACTAATAGAATTATTTCATAAGAATCTTTTAATTGATAATATGTTTGTCAATTTTTTTTTATATTTTTAGTAAATATATGTTTAATTATCAAATATTTAACAAAGTAAGATTGAAATAATATGTAAGTAACAAAAAACCCGAAAACCCGAAAAATCCGACAAAATCGAACCAATCCAAACTGATATAATTGGTTTGATTTGGTTTTGATAGAATCCGAACCAACCCGGTCCATGTACACCCCTACTTCCTATTATAAGTTTTTTAACTAAATTAAAAACTTTAATTATGGATAAAAATAAAATCCTAATCATTGTACCATATTTCTAGGCAATGGTAAGACCTAATTGGATCACAATATATTTTAAATGTGATAATATCTGTTTATTAGTATGATTATCTCATCTTCATTATTCTTTCATTTTCCTCTTTGCCAAGATATAATCCTATAACATAGTTAGCACATAATATATAATCAGATATTGAGTAATGAGAATACTACTTAAAATTCTAAAACATAGTAAATTTTGTAATTGAAGGTGAAGTGTGTGTTTAGCTGGATTTCAGGATAACCAAAAGTAGTATTAGTATAATAGGAAATTTAATTATTACTTTACTGAAAACATATAAAAAAAAAGGTTTCTCGTGTTAGAATTTTAGAATTTTTGATACCCTTTTTGAAATTATACAGAAAATGTAAAGGTTTGTTGCACTTTAGTTTCAGTGTGTGTTAAAAACTTTATTGGATTTTAGTGGTTTAGAATTGGCATCTCAGAATATGCATTTAAAGCATTAATGGAAAATTAGAAAAGTAATTAAATTAAAATTTTGAAGTGACCAAGGAAAGGAAGGAATTGGTGGCTCACAGGAAGTGGACCGTATGAGTGCTTTTTTTAATGATATTTTTAAAAAAAAGGAAATTCCGCAAATAAATAAATTATTGCATGATCTTACAGTTAACAATTAAAAAAATTGAGTATATTTAATGCTAGTTCAAATTGTTACTACTACTTCTTTCACTTTTAACTTTATTGTTTTACCTTATCATCATGTCCCAATTGAATAAGGGGATAAAGTATTTGTAGTCAGTTTTCGTAATAGTAGATAAAGATAATTAAATTACACAAGAATAATTAAAGCAAAATATAAAATTGGCTTGTTTGTCAAAATTAATTTTATTTGTTAGTCTTAAAGTGTGTGTATATATATATATATATATATATATAGGAGAGGGGTCACCAAACCCCTTTATATAAGTGTGTTTTGCTTGGAACACTTAAGATTAAAAGTGTGACGGGGACACTGCTTGAATACATGTATATTTTATGTATATAATACACATATATACAAAAGAAACATACATCTTGTCGGCAATCATTCTTGAAAACGGCTAAAAATATGTATATTTCAAATATTTCCAAAGACACGAAAGCTAGTGTTAAAACTAGGGCTCTACATAATTTGATAAATACCGAATTACCGTATCGAAATCGAAAATTTTGGTATTCGGTGTTCGATATTTTGGTATTCGGTATGGTATTTGGTTTAAGTTTAAAAAAATATTTGGTATTAGGTATGATATTTGGTATTTCAAAATAAAATACCGAAATATATATTATATTACACAATACATATTTTATTAATTATAATATAAATATAAGAAATCAAAAAAATTTACTATTATTTGTTCTCTAAGGCCATCAATCAACTCTAAGCAAGTAACAAAGTAACAAGGCATTTCTCTAAGTTTTCTTTCTCTAGGTTGGTATCTGCTGGTTTTGGACAACTTTTGTCAACAAACAATTTTAGTTTTATACTTTTGAGTACTTTAATTAAGAATAATACCGTCTATGACTATATGCACTAGTTAGTATGCAAACCGAATAAACAGAAGTCACCGATCAAATAAACCGAAAACGAAAGGATAAAAATCGAACCATATCGAATTTAATTAGGTACGATATTGGTATAGCATTTTACGAAACCGAATACCAAAAATTCGGAACCAATTAAAACTATGAAAAATGCGGGTTTCTTAAATTAAAAAAGAGAAACTATTATGGTTTGAAGCCTTGTGGAAGGCAAGATGTTCACCAACTGGACTGCCTTCAACTCCTAAAAATTGAGCTTAAATAATAGATCATCATTTATATATACACGTACACACTCTTTTTGTCCCATTTAAAATATATTGGTTTGCTCTTAACAAAGACGATTTACAATCAGACATTTTGTTTTAGATTAAAATTTCCCTAAAAAGAATTTCATATGTAAAAGTTTGGTTCGTAGTTTGCTGGGGATGATGCATTATCTTGGTGCTAAGATAAACTTGTTTTGTTAATTATTACTTTTTGATAATTAAAAAAAATGTACTTACTTTTAAGTATTTTTAAAAAATTCAATTATTTCCCGAGAAATGAGAGTTCAAAATTTCACCTAAATAAATCGTTTTTATTATAAATCTAATTTATTGAATGGAAATACAAACGCATTCAATTCAAAATACAATTTATAACACGAACTTACAAACGCATTTGGACTTACAAAATTACAAATCGCAGCTGATGAATGAGACTTATCAAATTGTTTGACATTTATACTTGGAGCCCATCATTTGTTTTGGGGAAGGAATTCTTTATGGAATTTTTACATTTCTATACCACATATGAAACCTTATTAACTTTAATGTTTAAGGTTTGACTTAATTACACTTAGTATACATAATTACTAATTTTATATCATAATTAATTAAAGGTCTAATTAATGAGACATTTTTTACTCCTTAATTAAAGGTGTCCGTATATCCCACTCATCACACGTTTCTCTCTCCTAAACCCTCACCCTCACCCACGTTTTACCCAGACACACGTTCTTTTTACCCATTTTCCCTTTTCTGAAACCACACAAACTTCCATTGCTCATTCTTCCTTTAAATTCACAGAAAATTGAAGACAGTCTTCAACAAAGTTGATTCACCCATTTTACTCCAGTTAAAGTTCCTCAATGAAGAACAATAAAGCTTCGAAACATAGTCATAAAAAAACAGCAGAAGCTGATATACCCTCTTTTGATTTGGTGTTTTATCACCAAAATTACCCAAAAAGCAAGGGAAATCTTCTCATGCAATTGTAGATACGACTCATAGTCTTTCTCCTCGAGAAATCAGAGCTGAAACGTTAACCAAACAAAAATACGATATCGATGCTGGAGAATCCTCTACGCCAGTGAAACAAGGGAAAAGATAAAGAAAAGAGTTATTGGTAGATGACGATTTTGTAGAAGAGGTGCCTACCTTCAAACACGAAAGAAAGCAAAGGTGTCTCCTAGTCCGAAAAATCCAAAAAAGAAGAACATTCAAAAAAACACCCTAAAAATATTCGGGAACATTCATTGGTGAATGTAAAAATTTATTATTTTCGTTCTAATATTTAGTTTGGTTTAGCATGTTAAAATTTGTGTAATATGTATTTTAGATAATTGTAGATTAATTGTTTTAATTTTAAAGATTATTTGTAGTTTTGATGTTCTGTCTTTACATTTGTAGATATTTTGTAGTTTTTTGTAGTTATATTTTTAGATTACTTGTATTATTTGCGGCAGAATTGTAGATATTTTTGTTGCTGCCTATTTGCACATTACGTGTTAAATTGTAGATATTATGTAATCCTTTGTAGTTATGTTGTAGATAATTTGTAGATGAATGTATCTTTTTTAGGTAGTTTATTAATGTGAGATTATTTATTATTTGTGCAAAATTGACACTTTTTTGCCCCACATAATTTTGATTATGAGGTGCTTAGATTCCACACATTGTGTGATCCTAGCATTCCTAGCCAGATTAAAGAGCTTCCATCTCCAAATGGGTTGAAGCTTTTTAAGAAGACGTGTTTTGGATATCTTATGAATTGTAGATATTAATGAATTGACCTCATCCAATGCATAATATTTTTCTGTCCAGTTAAAGGGTGAAACACTAAATTTTGGATCGAGGGAGTTTGCGCTAATTACTGGTTTAAGAAGTGTTACCCAGGTTACAGATTTTGGTTATACTTCCAATTATGTTAGCAAGATAATGAGCAGTTATTTTCCTAACAAATTAAGAGTGAAGAAGTTATATTTGAAAAAGATAGTAACCACTAGAACCTGGGTAAACGATGAGGATGCGGTGAAGTTGTGCATTCTTTATCTTTTAGAATTTTTCATTTGTCTTTCGGACAAAGACCATGTGGCTTTTGTAGATCACTTTAGGTTATATTTGGTAGAATCTGGGTAGTATGAGTCATACCCATGGAGTATTAAATCTTTCACCCAGTTGATGAAATCTGTTAGGCACAGACTAAATCCGTATGTACATTCTTATCTCATACGAGGATGCCCACTAGCAATGCAAGTATGGCTGTATGAATGTTGCTCTACCGTCAACATTGATCTAGCTACGAGGAGTTCTAACTCAATACCTCGCATACTGTCATGGTCAGCTAGTAAGGGGAAGATTTGGTTAGCTGCCTTTGAAGGCAAAATGATATAGCCTGAATGGATAAAGGTAAAATATTTTTTTTATGATTATACATTTACCTTTAATATATCTACAATTATTCTACATTTCTGCCTTAATCAAACTAATTGGTTTTTCCTCATTCAGTTTATCAACCTAAGTGAATCTCCCGAAGAGATTGAGGTGTTGTCTTGGCCAGACAAAATTGAGTACAAAGTTAAAGAGGCTGAACAAATATCTGAGGTTCCCAATGCTGATCCTCCTACGTTAGAACCCAAACAAACAGATGGAGAAGAGGAGAAGGAGTCTATTGTTAAAAAGATTAGAAAATTAGAAAAAGGCATTGAGCAGGTAATATGTATACCATATTCTGATATATATATATATATAAGATTGCATCTGTTTTTTAATGTATGTTAAGACATATTATGCAGTTAACAACTTACTAGCAACTTTGAAAAATATATAAAAAGATAAATACATATAACCTATATATATATATATATATCTATAAAATATCTACATTTTATAAACTGGAACTGGTCACAACTACATTTCTTGCTTTCAAGTCACACAATGTACCGCTTCACACCATCTATCACAGTATGGATATGATGTGTTGAAACCCTCACCTACAATTACATAACAAACAGAAAGAATAATATTTACAATCATAAAAAATAGATTATCTACAAATTATCTACAACTTATCTACAAATTATCTACAATCAACAAATTATCTACAATCTACTACAATCTGGAAACACTGTAAATTAACTGGTGTTTTCCTGGCTGCCTTTTCTCTCCCGTAGGTGGATTTACTACTTCATCAGATATATGTTGTGGTACATTCCATTTGCTTTTATCAGGCAGGAGATTTACTGGTATTTCATATGTACGCAATAGGTTGTCCCTAGTGTAAAACGGAGAGCAATAGTTTTCATAAGTTTCGTTCTTGTGCCTTAAAGATGCCAAAGCATGCGCACATGGAAGTTCATCAAGCTGGAACTGGCCATAACTACATTTCTTGCTTTCAAGACACACAATGTACCGCTTCACTCCATCTATTACAGTATGGATATGATATGTTGAAGCCCTTACCTGCAATTACATAACAAACAAAAAAAATAATATTTACAATCATAAAAAATAGATTATCTACAAATTATCTACAATCTACAAATTATCTACAATCTATCTACAATCTGGAAACATTGTATATTAATATATTATTTTTCTGCACCAAATAAACAGATCTTACCCTAAGCTTCTATGATAATGTTTTGTTGTTCTCCAATTCTTTGTTGAATTTGGACTCAAGGTATGTGAAAGTACCCTTTGACTTCAATAACTACTAGTCCTCATATACTCTAATAGGTCTAATATTGGCAGCTCTCTTGTATCTTTTGTTACAACATTCAACGACTTTGCAATGTTTGATGTCATAGTCCAAGTTCTATTCACCGTTGCATGTATTCTTGACCATCTATGATAGCCAATATCATATAGGTATGATTAACACACGGGTCTATCTCTTCAATCTTCGGCATCCTTTCATTAAATTTATCTAAAGTGTATGAACGTGTTGTAGCAAAGTACAATTCACTTAATTTTAGATGACCCTTCTTGAACTTTGCCCTTACATTTGTCCAAATATGCCACACGCAAGAGTAGTATGGCATGCCCGGATAGATAATTGATTTTGCCTTCAGGATACTCTCATTCCGATCTGAAACAACACACATTGAAGGTCTTTCACCATATGCTTGCTTGAATTGCTCAAAAAACCACTTCCACGATGCGTCGTTTTCCGAATCAACCACAGCATATGCCAAAGGCAATATTGTACCTACATTATTAGTCAAAAAGTAATTAACTAGCAGTTTTGAAAATACATATAAAAAGACAAATAGATATAAACTACAATATATCTACAAAGTATCTACAATGTATCTACATTTTATAAACTGTCTACAAAATATCTACAATTTTACCTGCTGCATCCATTGTGCTGGTTGTCAGCATAATCCCTCTGTATGCTGACTTTAATAAAGTCCCATCAACCACTACTACTGGCCTACAATGTTTCCAACCACTGATTAATGTACAAATAGCAACAAATGCATATAAGAAGCATTCATCTGCTGTCTTTTTCAATTTAACAACAGAACCAGGATACGTCTTCTCAAGAATATAAAAATATTGTGGTAATTTGCTGTAGGAGTCAGCAGGATGACCTTTCAAAAATTGTAAAGCCTTTTCCTTTGCTCTCTATGCTTGCATGTAGCTTAGGTTCACTCTGTGTTCGGACAACATGTCAGGTTGTATGTCCTTTGGTGTGTAAACTGTCTTAGGATCACAATACTTTGGAATAACCATGCTAGCAACTATAACTGCAGTAGGTTTGTGTTGTATGAATGTATTGTCCATTAAGGAGCATGTGTGTTGTCGGTTGAAACTCCTGACCTTGAACATTGCAGAATCATTAATGGATGTTGCCTTGAAGTGACAATTACAGTTTTCACCAACGCATATAAGCCAGTAGCTACAAAAAAAAATACAATTTTAATACAGGTTATCAATGTAGATGTAACAAAAGGACTGTTTTAACATAAAGCAATGCACTATAAAATATAGCTACATTTCATCTACAATTTTGAAAAAAACATATCACAAGGAAAAGACTGTTTATAATGATCTTTTCACCATTCAGATCTTCATACCTTCTGTGGCTAGATCTTTTAACCCTGAATTGGAACTTGTGCATGACAGAATAGTGCTTCATTGCAGTTGCAATTGTTTGCTTGTCTTGATACACTTGTCCTTCTTCAATAACACTTTGTGTACTTTCAGTTATTATTGTACTTTCATATTCCTCTATAAAGGGAGATGCTGGCATATCAAGTAACTTTAGTGTTCCAGACGAACCTGCATGAAAATAATAAATATTGTCATTACCATTTTGTAGAATTTTTGTAGAAATTTTGTAAATGAAGAGAAAATTTTGTAGTCAACATTTTTTTTCCTCATAGAATGTAGTTTAATTGTAGTATAAATGTAGTAATTTTGTAGATACCCTTAAAAACAATACTGCTATATACATACTTAAACTGATATGTAGTTTATTTGTAGATAAATATAGGTATTTTGTAGATATTAACATAAAATCAGAATTTCATAGAATTTGTAACATAACAAACTTGCACTTGTGTTCTCATTGGTGATACTCAATTCCATATTGAACTCGCGTACAATTATACATAGCGGATATGATCCTAAGTTTTTATTCTCCTTTTTTGTCTCCATATATACACGAACACCCATATCGTTCCTAATCTCCATTGGAGGACAATGCTCGTTCACAATGTAATTGATTTCTACAATTTTCTCTGAAGTATCAATCATTAATTGCTCTACAATTGTAGAAATTAATGTACTGTAACTGGCATCCTCATCGAGCCGTCAACCTTAAAATCTCTAAATCTGCCATAACTATCCCAATTCCCATTCAATTGTAGCAAAATTGGGATTTTGGATATGATTGCGTTTTGTTGCAGAAGAATTGTTGAATATTTTGTCGCTTTTTTGATTTGTGGATTGAGAAAAAAAGTCGAAGAATAGAGTATCGACAGAACATAGTCGCTAGAATTTGATTTGAATTTGTTGAATATTTTGTCGCCTTTGATTTGTGGATTATGAAAAAATGTCGACGAACAGAGAATTTGCATAACAGAGTCGTTGTAATTTGATTTGAAATTGAAGATAACATTTAATTCGTGATTTCCGTTTCAAATTTGATTTGAAAGTCGCTAGAATCAATTAGAATATTTAGTTCCAGATTTGTAGCGTGCCTAATTAGGAAGGAATCAGCTCCTAATAATCGGTATCTAATGAATGGTATAATATTTGTAGAATAACTGTGAACATGACTGATAAATATAAAATTATGTACATTTTTGATAATAAGGTTTCATATATGGTATAGGAAGGAAAGAATACCATTCTTTATTTCACTGGAAGGTAGTGAAATATAATGAAAGAAGAAAAAGGCCAAATACTAACACAGTTTGCTCCTCTCCTTTCAACCAGCTAAAATATCAAATAGAGAAAAAAGTCGTTTAAAGTAACCACCAAAGAATGTGATGGGATGAACGAAATCTGCAATTAATTAGAGGAAATTTCAAGTTTGAGTCGTGGGAAAAGAGGAACTCCTAGGATAGTCGGGTACTACACCACATAATTTCAAATTAATCAAGTCAATGAATTACAACCCGATATGATTAAGAAAAACATGTTGAGCAATATAAAATAGTTTAAACATAACAAGTTGACCCTATGGGATATAGAGTTTCAGAATGTTGAGGCTTGGACTGTGTGACCAATCATAGTAGGAGTATGGGGTGTTATTTATCAATGTTTTCCACTTGCAGAATTTAGGGGCCCAACATTTCTAGTTTACAGACCATGTATCTATTTGTTTTTAAGTTCCAAGACATCATTGAACCAGCTGCCCCTGTGGCAGAATATTCTTCTATGACCATCTTCATCATGAGCATATTCCATAAAGAAAGATTAGGGAATAGGGTCAATTTGTTTCTCTGCTACGCGAAAAGGATCAAATGTAACATTTATTATACTATCGATCTAATACTCCTAACAGTATATGATTGGCTTAAATATACCCCTATTCCAATAGAGCTGTCCAAGGTGGACATCCAATCCCATGTGACCCTGACATCTCGGTAAGATAGACACCACATGCCATGACACCCTCACTGTCCCAACCTATTTTATCCCTCCCCACCACCACCAGCCCGTCATCAAAGGGTGTGATGTAGACAATCTACCCTAATACAAATATTAGTGGCTGCTTCCACGAACACAAACTTTACCGTTGCTCCAAGACCTACTTGGCGCTCAGTATTAAAATTTTAGAAGGAAATTAAGGAGGTATCCTACAAGCGGCTATCTGGTGTCATTTCTACTCTCTTGTGAAGTTGATGAATGGTTTCTGGTTCATGTTCTTGCTCTGTTACTAATAATAAAAGCGGGCTGATTATCGGATTTACCACCATTAATGTATTCATTAGCCAGAATATATGAAGGTAAATCCATCGGCTGGCGTTGCTGATCCATAAATCTATAACGTCCCCGTTGTGTATGTAGCAAAGAGTGACACTGTAATGATAAACAGAATATAAGGTTTATACACATAATATTTACAGCAGGATGGACTATGGAGTACATTTTGATGAAATTTCCTGGAGATAATCTGACGCCTGAATTTTGGAGAGGAAAGAGTGAATATTTTGAAGATTTGGTTCCCAATGTCTATTTCATACAAAGCACGGGCAAGTAAGAAATGGGAACGAAAGGTGGAGACTTTTAAATGTCCAAACGCAAGAACGTTCTTTAGTTTGAAAGTTTAGGACGTTCTTTTCAACCCAAATACTTTTTTCAAACAAGTGACTTATTTTTCTAAAATGCACTGTTTTTGTAATCGAATATCTTGTATAAATATCAATTTTGTCATGCCAAAGTCCGGAATATCCAAGATCCATCAGTGCAAAAACCAAATGTTTTGGCATTTTCACCCTCTGCACATAAATCTACATAATGTACAGATCCAGAGACACCTGAAATATTCCCAAAGTTAATGTCTGTACATTAAGAACCTTTGTCCCATTCAACCCTTCTCTTTTTTCAAGAGCCATGCTTACTTGCGCATGCAGGAAGTTCTGGATTTGAGATTGCTGGGACACCCCTATAAGTCAGCCAAACTAAGTTTAACAATAAACCGCGCTTACTCCTGTCCCAGTTGCAGGAAACTTAGACTTTAGCACCGATCTTGTAATCTGCTAATGAAGTAGTCTCTACAACTTCAACAGTAGATCCAGGCTCTTTCTTGTCCAACCCAAAGAACGAGCAATTTTGAAATGCATCCAGACTGCTAGCTATGAGGCGGTTCAAGCCACCAAGACTATTATCACTCAGAATTAGGTCTTCACTATGATATCTACATGAAGGTGCATCCAACTCTAGCGGTCCTAAAGAGTCAGGCTGCAGAGTTGAAAAAGAGGAATTAGGTACATACACACCTGAAGCTGAGATACTAGGTGGTTGTATATATAAACGATGCCAACACCACTAATAGCAGAAAGGCAGACGTTAATCATATAAACATCTCCATTCAGACGTATAAGCAGGACAAGTAAGAAAATATTTACCCAATATATGTCAGAGAGCCCACTAAGATCCTTTGTAGAACCACCCAAAGTGTGTGCATCGGATTGACACTCATCCACTGGATCTTCATGAACAGGTTCATCAGTTAAAGGTTCCATTTTCCCAGGCAAATCCTGCAAAAGAAAATAAAGTTGATGCATATGTTCCACCTCTAACTAGCCAAAAGTGATGCGTGCTTGATAAGATTCTCTTTGACATAAACCTTTATTCCTGCATCCAACAATAGGGAAGATGATTGAGAAATGTGCTGGCAGTTCTCTGCACCAACGTTGCTGGATGAATTGAGCGCTTTAAGTCTGGAAGCAACATCTTTCTGAAATGCAAAAGCATCACATGTATCTTCAGCGTTCCAAATAGAAGATGCTTGAGGTGGAAGAGCCATCTGAGATTCAGCTTTGCTCTGATGTTTATATATATGAGCAGCAATCGCGGCATCAAACGAGTCGCAGCTAAATGGCATCTGCTGGAGAAAGTGAGAGCTTCCAGGTAAAGTTGATTCAATGCAGTCTGTTTCCTCATCATCAGGTGCATCAGAGAGAAGATCTCCAACACTTATGTTGGTAAGGCTATCTTCCCAATCCCCTGCTGATAAAGCACTGGTCTTGCTTCCCTGCATATCATGCTAACAGAAAGCAAAGTAAATATTCAGGAATAGAATAATGAGCAAATAAAGAAAAATATCATAAGTTTGGCACATTCAGCTGTCAATGAGACTCCTTTTCTTGAGAAAGTTTTTGATTTCGTAGAGAGGTAGATTTAGTTTAGATCGCTAAGTGGCAACTGATTCATTGATATGCAATCCAACATTCTTTTAAAGCAAAAATGACTGCCCTTAACATACAACACAACCAGAATAAAAGAGGGAGAACCTCAAAATTCATTCACTTCAACTAGAACATCTGATGATAAAACTTCACTTTCTTCCCAGCAAGTAAAAACAAGTTTTACCCAATCATTATCTTGGCACGAACTGGAAACTGATAACTTCACTTACCTATCAGACAAACAAGTGCTAAATGAAAAATGTGTTAGAATTGTTAGCTTCTGTCACATAATACATTTATACAGTATCCCTTGAGTTTCCCTAGCTTAGTGACTGAGTACTCACTTCGGTAATAGCTGATCTAAAGGGGATATCTTTTATTGCCTAATTTTGTTCCTTCTGCATGTGGGTGATTTACAGTCATGGTTTTACTGACCATTTTAGAAATATTGGATCAACTGCTCAGGCTTTTAGCCTTTGGACAATTTTCAAACAAAATTAGAATGTCAAGAAATTAATACATAAAGATTTATCACGCGACAAACTTCTCAAGATAGCAGGCACAGGATCCAAATTAGGAATAAGACTTAATCCCTAGATCCCCTCAATCACCCTATCTTGAACAGTAAGGTTAAAGAAAGGTTGTTCTAATTCTGTTAGTATTTCCTTCCCTGATTCACATCCACACATTTTCATGATCAGTGTACTCCTGAAAAAATGATGTGTCCTGGGATGCTACTTAAAATAGGCGGTTTCTTTCTATGGATCCCTATCCCCTTTGACATTTTACCAGCAGATTTTACTTTGTCTCCTATCTCAGGCTAAAACCTAATGCTAACCATCTCGCAGAAAAATGTATCTATAATTGTTTCCTTAACAAACTACTGCATCAACAAGATAAATTGGTCTTCAACACATCTCACATAGAGCGTAATTTGAATACTAGTACTAGAAGAATAGAAATAGCCTCTATAAAATGATCCAAGTTTACTGAAATTCATCATGTAATAGGATAACTCAGTAAGTTACAAAGGTCTGCTGTGACTTTATTCATCACACAAGAAGCAGAAAATAGAAGCCAACATAATATCAGCTGATAGTAGATGAAACAAAAATAATTCAACAGAATTGTCAGCTTTCTTATTTTTTATAGAGCAAATCAAGCTAGAATGATAATGAGAATGAAACTAAAGAAAAGAAAATACCATCTCAACTTGTTTCTCTGTGGTTATAGCACCGTTCTCCTGTCTATGCGATGGCAGAGTTTCATTATGATCAGAACTGTAGGTATTCAGACCCATGCTAGCTTGCAAGTTTGACTCACCGGATAGCTCGGTTGAGGAGGATGTCACAGTCATTCTTGGGTTAGACAGTGGTTCTTCAGAAAAACGTACAAATTTACCATGGGATGATGCTAGTATTTCCGCATTCATTTCTTCTGTTATGTTAGTGTTAGTATTTGGTGTAAAGGGAGTGGTAGATGACAATGGTGCTTGAAACGTTCCAAGCTCAGAATTTGGAAACCAACCGTATCTAAAAGAAGGATAAATAAGTCAGTCGCACAGCTACTGCAGAGGTAAATTCTTAAGGATACAAAGAGAAAACGTAAAACAAGGACCTGAGACGGAAAACTGGAGGGCTTCCAATCAGATTATTTACATCTGCAGCACATAGCGTAGTATCTTTAGTCCATCTCAGGGATTGCACCAGGTTTTCCATCTGTACATGGTAAGGAAAAAGCACCAGTTCTCCAGTTGCTATGCTCGAGCTTCCCCATTTACGATTGAGATGTTCCAAAACGGATGACATCTTTTTCCTATTACTTAGAGTGAGTTCCAAGTATGGGTTATGATTATCCTGACACAGAAAGGAAAGAGAAGTGATAGCAAATAAATTTTACATCAAATGTTGTAACTAGTTAACCACAAACAGCAAAGAGATTTACTTGACCTACCATTTCCAGGGCTCTTCTAGTTCCTTCATCAACAGGAAACAGCTGGAGCTTGAGTTTCATACAACTCTGTAAATTGGTCTCATTTAACAGATTTTGCGATAAAGTCGGCAAAGAATGCACATCTTTCCCGACATATTCAAATCCATTTATACCTGCAAGTTATTCACAAAAAGGATGGCTAGAAGTTAGAACGTTAGATGGAATCAACAATCCTCAATGGCAACAGGAAAAGCTGCAGCTAACTACTAACCCAGTGAATTCTGGACCAGTTCAATATCTTTACCGATAGTTGCCCGTTCCAAATGCTCGGCAGCATCAGCTACCAATGAAACTCCAGCAATTGCAGCCTTCTCCCACCTTTTATATGCAGCTGTTGATACAGAACCTGCCACCCAGAGACCATACAACCAAGAGTTGAGCTCAGAGGCGGCTTTGTTATTTAAGAAAATGAAAAGCAAAAGAACACTAGAAGAAAAAAGACAAAGCAGTAGACAGACTATATCTGATAGGAATATCACAATTAACACTCCTCTGAACAATGTCAGTTAAGGTATGGAGGGTGGGATGAAGAGACCGTTTTGGCTTGCCACTGCAGTGGCGTGTGCAACACAGTCAGATATTTTTGTGATCCCATCTGGAAGTAGTGTGTAAGAGTGGAAGAAGACCAAAACACATAATTCCATGTAAAATGAAACACCTATACTCATAGTTACATAATAGTGCATACCAAGAACAATTACTACTATATGTAAAAGAATCTGAGCAACCAACTCAAAACATATGGAACGGATAGGAGTAGCTCGAGACCTTTATAACCACTTATGCCCTTATATTATATCCAATATGGAGCAATCTATATCTATAACATATGCTTTGCCAGAAGAAGCAGGGAAAGCGTAAAAGCCAAAGAAGCCAAAGGGCAGCCGGGAACAAAATATCCCGCATGCACGCAGGGTCCGGGAAAGGGGCACACCCCAAGGGTATTGATGTAGACAACCTACCCTAACGCACGCATTAGTAGCTGCTCCACGGCTCGAACCCGTGACCTATAGGTCACACAGAGACAACTTTACCATTGCTCCAAGGCTCCCCTTCATTTTTGATGAAATAAGATTCTTCATTGCAGGCATCCAGACAATGCAAGGTTACAAGAAGGAATTGAGTTAGCTCCATTACAACAAAAGACTTAATCTGCTTAGGGAGCTAACTCAAAAAACATCCACTTCATAAAAGCCAAAGAAGCAATAATTGCAATTCATTCATGAGCTTATAACTAACAAACCTATCTTTCGTCGATGTCTAGCATTTTTCACTGGAGAAGAGTCTACTTTTGCGTGGCTTCTATTTACACCCATAGTCACATGACGTTTTAGAGAAGAGCCTTTTCCAGATCCAAATTTCTGTATGCCCTGGTCGTCCAGAAGAACCACTTTAACTGTCCGACTATCATTAGTTGACACTCTGCTATGACTTGAAAGAGATGCAGCTGTAGAACTACTTTCTCCTTGAGAAGGACGCCTTCTTACATTCTTTTTCCGGTCTTTCAACAGCTGACTTTCCTTTATGACAATAAATGTTTGTTTAGTCCAACTAAGAATAAAAGAAATCATGCTGAAACATGGGGCATAAAAAGTTGATGTTCTTGACTGACCAAAGTCTCGATAAATATTTTAAATCTCCGTGGTTTCAAGTGAAGCTTTGAAGCTTTACAGCTAGACTTTTCCAGTAAAGACCACCTACAGTCAAATCAAGGTAGCTATATTATTATCAGTAGCTATTTAACATGTACAAGTGTCAAAACTAAGCTGAATTCACTCCAGCTTCACATTATAAATTTGCAGTGGATAGACAGCCAAATTAACTGGTTTACTTCTCCAAACCAGCAAATATTCAACATATTATATAAACTGATTCACTTCACCGATTAGAGACATAATGTAGCATGTCTCTCACATAATTTCCACAGTCATAATACAACATTTTAAAAGTTAAAAGAGAACTTTGAACCCATGACTTCAATTTTTCTACACAGCACCATCCTTACATTAATGCATAGCATGCTTCTATGTCATAAAAATGGAATAAAAGAGGATTTCGCTGCTAACGAAATGGCATAAAATCATTTCCGGCCAAAGTTTCGTTACTTTGAAACAACCGGAGAGAGATAAATGACTAGGTGATGCTTCCCACGTACCATCGCAGCATTGCAGCATTAGTGTCCTTGGAATTTTTGGCATCAAGACAAAGTTCTGGACCCAACAACTTGTTCATACGCCTCACAAGACGATAATAATAATGTCTGACCTGCCAAATCAAAAGAATAAAGGTGTCAAGAAAAAGGAAAAGATAAGTGAAGCAAAAACCATAGTGAAAAAGATATCTGGATAATTAAATAAATAAATGACACCATATATCACCTGATCCTTGTTTTTACTCTGCACACGACTAGTAATTTTCTCAAAGTTCTGAAAAAGAAAGTGTCACATCCACAGTCATTTTTGATCCACAGAAAGACAAACAAAAGAGGAAGCCAGCTATATATTCACAAAACAGTGAAATACCTTGCCAACTTGTCGCAGTGCAGAGAAAAAGCTTTCTTCCTCCTGACGTGTCCATGCAGCCCATTGACGTGTCTGCCTTTTGGCTGCATTGGTAATTAATATCCCAGCAGCAGAAATGACAAGTTAACCATCCGCAACTAGAGAACAATTAAGTCTAAGACAGCTAAGATAAAGCACGTATTTTGATGACATACCTGGTTTCTGCAGCATAACCTGGTCTTGGGAGGATGATACCTGCTGTGTCACTGCATGATCATGTGTCAGCACGGACAGCTGAGGAACAGGATGATCTTCTGAGGGTATCACTGGCTGTGCTGCCGCAGGATGTTGTGTAACATCAGAAACCCCATCCTTGCACATAAGAGTCTCAGGATGGAGGCATCTGTCACACTCTAAGGCGACTTGTGGCTCCATTTGCATGTTGAAGTCATCCGAAGTACTAGCTTTGCATTCTATTTTCAACTGCAAACACTCGAAGATACTTCTCAAACCTCAAATCCAACTGATAAAATGTGCAGATAAAAAGGTACCTACCAGAGCAAATAAAAGACTTCTCAACACTCAAACAGAGAGATTCAAGATTGAATAAGCCACATACAGTCAGACTTGCAGACTCAGGAAATAATATTGCTCTCTGTATATGTCAACATACTGCCCCATATAAATCCAAGCATATGCACATGCTCAGAATACGTACCCTTCAAGATCCATTATCCTTGGTGAGAGATCAAGTATGCACTAATTTCAAGGTGCAAAAAGGAAGAGACAAAAAAAGGAATAAAGAAGAAAAAAGATGTACAAGAACTAAATGTTATAACAGCTTCAGTATACCTCATGTGTTAAAGCAACCAGGAAACAAATGTGGAAGAAATGACAGTTCAACTCATTCTCAAAACATACTTGTTAGGGAGGATCTTATTGAAAAACCTTATAGACGGGACTGGTTTCAGCAAATCCTAAGATTCATCAATGGAACTTAAAAGCTACAGACACATTTCAATAAGAAGTAGTCTAGTAGAAAGAATGGGTGTTATCTAAATGATAATAAGACCTAGAAACCATTATCCCCGTGAAAGTAGGATACAACATATTTAGTCAACCACTAATAGCTTTAAAAGAAAACCAAGATATTTAATATGCTAAAGCAACAAACATATAAATATCTCCAAAACTATTTGAGTGAATATCATACCGAAAAGAATAAGTTCAGCAAACCATAGTCTTGGTCAAGCAGGAATCTGGAGAAGTAACTATTTAAGAACCTGAAGCAACTAAAAGTAATTAGGAAAATACAATACTCTCTCCGTCCAATTTATATGGCACCATAAGAATTTCAAGAGTCAAATAAGTTTTTCTTTGACAGCAATCTTTTCATACACCTTTTAAATATTTTGAGTTTTTAATTACTGTAATTTATTATAATTTTTACGTAGTTCCCAAATATATAAATTTTATTTCAAATTTTTAAACAAATTCTATGTCCAAATTCACGGTCAAAATTATGAAATTTGACACTTGAAATCCAAACGGTACCACATAAATTGGGATGGAGGGAGTATTATAGAGAGCCTAGAAAAGTTTATCATGCATGGAAAAAGAGTATCAACTGAAAATTACCCACACGCAAATTATTTTTCTTTTTTTGATTGTCCTCCATCGTACATATTCAATCCAAAGGTTTCAAAGCAGTAAATTGAAATATTTAGAATTCTACAATACAAGCTGAGACAACTTTCCAAAAGTTTAAATCATGTTGGTTCATGTCCTAAATTTTATGCATATGTATCATGTATGCACATATGTGTCCTTATCAAAATATATACGTATATATGTGAGTGTGGCGCCTGCACATGCACATAGAAAAATATCTCTAAAGAAGATCAATTAAAGGTAAACTGCTTTTATTTAGAAAACTAGTTCATTATGCAAATAGAAGCTCGAATGGATAAAGGATTAAAAGGAATGATTGCAGTAAAGTCACATATTGTTGTTGTTATTATTATTTTTTTAAGTTAAGTACTATAGTCACAAATTATTTATAGAAACTATGGAATTATAAGTAGAGGTGCCATCAAATTCAATACATGAATGTTCTAAACCTCGCACAATTCGTGTCTTCTACTTACATCATAATTTTTCTGTGCACAAACTAGTTTTTTTTTCTTTTAGGAATAAAGTAAGCATGTAACGAAATAAGTACATGCAGTAGATCACTGGTTCAACAAAATTGGGAATACCGTCCAATTAAATCATCTACACTGTTAACATATTTACAACTACAGCAAAAGGAAAGGGTCAATAAACACGTTGAGGTTATTATGGGTAAGAACCGATACTCCATTAAAATATCTCTGATTTTTCTCCCTCTCCAAAATCCACAAAATGACACTGGGAATAGTATACATTTCGTGTCTTCCTCCCAAACTAACTCAGATATGCCTTTTTAAAATGATTTGGGCATTGCCCAATGGATTCCTAAGGGGTCGTTTGGTTTGAATACGGCTTATGCTGGGATAAGTTATACTGGTATAAGTTATGTTGGGATAAGTTATGCTGAGATTAGTTATGTTGGGATTGTTTTTTATCCATTGTTTGGTATGCTGTATTAAATATGACAATTGCATAATTTGTAAGAAGAATGTATAAGTTATACCGGTACTAATTACCCCATCCTCTATAAGGTATAAGTTATCCAGATATTAATTTTAACCCTGGGATAACTTATACCTGGTTTGCTAACCAAACGAAGTATTAAGGTGGTATTAAATTTTTATACCAGCACTATACCTTCTTATACCTCATACCAAACGACCTCTAACAAATTTAGGAATATATCCCACAGCTCCCTTGCTACCCACATTATAGGAACACATTTTTTTCTTTTCACTATTCGAATATCTCATCTTAGTGACATGTTGTTTATTATAAATATTAATACAACCATTATTTACCTGTTAAAAAACAAAATATATAAGTGGAAAAGAGATGAATTAATTGTTAATTAATGAACTTGTTACTTTTTAGGAAAAAGGAATTTAGAGAATAATACTAGTCACTTGAATTGAATTAGAAACTTGACTGCAGTTTTGCATCTAAATCAAAATTTTAAATTGGTGTTTGACCTTAATTTGCATAGTATTCACTTCATCATTTTCCTTAATTATAGTTTCAGTTACTTCTTTTTTTTTCTTTTTTTTTGTCGTGTTATTTTTATGTTGCTTTTACATGGCTTTTTGGTGTTGTCCCTCCTTGTCTTTTAATTAACGTGGTGCTTTTTCCTGAGCTGAGGATCTATTGAAACAACCTCTATAGCTTCACAAAGGTAGGGTAAGGTCTGCGTACACAATACCCTCCCAAGACCCCACGATGTGGAATGATACTGGGTATGTTATTGTAGTTACTTCTTTTTTATAAGGACCTTTAGGTACTTTATCCATATAATTGCTTTTAGTGTTTATGGTTATTTTTCTTTTGTGGTTTCATTGCACCTTCTTTCACTAAAGCTCATGCTTTTATTGTGCTTTCAACTTAAAACTCCAAAAATCTGAGACGCTTCTCGTCTTTGACAACACCCGTAGGAACTTTACAGGTGAATCTATATAATATACATTTTTAAATTCGTCCAAAAAGTCATAAAACAAAAGAGTTTGTGCTTTAAACCATGTATTGATGACAGTGTGCTCTCAAAGCGTTCACTATTCTATTTGATACAAGTCACTGAAAGGATGCAGGGTGGCATTGTGATTAATAAGAGCGACTCACAATTAGTTCCTCAGTTATGTACTCTTTCCATTTCCTTTTATGTAACAGTGTTTGACAGGGCACAAAGTTTAATAAAGAAAGACATTCTTGACTTGTGGTCCTGAACATGTCATGACATCCATTTTACAAAAAGACACCATGTGGCTATAAAATCATGTCAATAAAGATAAAATGAGAAGTTTAAGTTAAAAAATTTAAAGGTGTAGTACTTCTTGGAACAAACCAAAAAAGAAATAATGTCACATTAAGACGGAATAGAGAGAGTACTTACTTTTACCCTTCCAAGTTACAAGATTGTAAAGCTACAATTCCTATATTGGTCTTGATTATACTCAATTAGGCAAGATCTCAATCCCGCTAGACATCACAAAGGGATTGGTAGCGAAGGAATCCAAGGTACACGGGAGGTGGAGTTATGACTCCAATAATCCAAGTTTAATTCATGAGATTCAAGGAGACATATCACATAGCTATTATTTTCTCGTGCTCGATTTTAGATGAAACTAAAGCTCATGATATTCTCATCTATATGTCATGTTCATAGCTCTCTAATTGCACATTGTTCTACTCTGTTTTGGTCAAAATAATTAAAGCTTGCGACGAAAGCAACATACTTCGTTCAATTTAGGCTTTAATGCTTATTATAACTAGATATTTTGGTTTCTTATCACACTATAGCCTAAGTTATATCCATCAGAAATTAAACTAGAAATCAATCAAATTCTATCAAAAATGAATATGGAAAAAGCCTAAAATCAGAAATTGCGAATTCTATGGAAAACAGATAAGTTGAGGAATAATGTACTATATAATTCCATACCAACACTAATCAGCAACAGATAATGAAATTAAAGCTTTGAATCTAATAATTAAACAAATAAAACAGGAAAATTAGGACAAAATTCACGTAATTCAGGTCGGTTTCGGAGTAGGAAGAGTAAAAAACAGTTACCGGAAAAATCACCGAAGAAGTTGAATGAAGAACGCCGTCAGGAACCCAAGCGGCAAGGCGGCAGCGGAAGAAAGAAGCAAAGTGGAAAAGAGGAAAGTAGATTCGAATTAGGAATGGATCGATTGGTCACAGAGGAAATTGAAAAGGAAAAGGAAAGGAAAGGAGAGGAACAAAAGTTTACAATATAAGGAAAATTACACACACATGAGAAAAAAATAAAGAGAATTAAGATATTTCCCCTTCAAATTTTCCTTTTAAACTAATTAACCTCTTATGTTCAAATCTAAGTTTTAACTTCAACCCTTAGAACTCCATGTGCATGGGGGCAAAATAGTCATTTAAAGTTATCTTAATAGTATCACATATTGATTCATACTATGTTCAGGAGCAATATAAGAATGTGTATCATGATAAAGAAAAGGGATTATTATACAAGTAGCCAACTAATTTCAATATATATATATATATTTATTATACATCTGTCGATTATTTTTATATTAAGGGACTAAGTAGACGACTATTTGAGATAAATATTCTAAAGAAAAACAAAAAGATGAAAAGGATTTTGGTGGAATTCACCATCATTAAATTATGACACTAATCTCTATATGGAATGATGGATTTTTTAACATTTTGATAACGATAATTAATTGATTTTTGGTATAATAACCAAACATTAATTTTAATTATAGGTACATTAAAAGATGAGGAAACTTGCACCTCTTAAATAGTAACACAACCCTACATGCTGCAACATCGCTAGGGTGGAACAAAACTCATTCAAGTGCTCACCCTTATTCTTTATA
>ML387526.1:0-44817 GCA_005239525.1 Nicotiana knightiana | reverse complement strand
CCCCCTCCCCTCGTCTCTCTATTTTTTTATATTTAATAATCTTATATCAAAGTTTACTTGCTCAATTACTCTTAATTCGTGTTGAATATGCTGATTAAGGGGAGTAAAGCATTCCATACCGGAAGATTCTTCATTCTCAAAGTTCAAACCTCTGTTTGTTTAGCAATTTCAAGCTAGTTATTTAGGATATGTCGCAACTACTTATCAACCTCGTCGTCTTCGTTAAAAACGACTCAAATCAATATGTCTAGTTTGTGTTATAAATATATTATATTACGGAAGTCTATTTAGTACTCCGTTGTGAATAAGCTTCTTGCATATTGAAATCTGCTTTAAATTTATTTATATATTTAGTACTCTATTGAAAATAAGTCTCCTGAATAAGCTTATCATTTCAGCACTCCGTTGTGGATAATTATTATATCCTGTAGAAGATTATCTATAACTGGTATAATAACAGCTTACAAGAAGCTTACACAGCAACTTGCAGTAGGGGCTTATAAGCAGCTTGCAGTAGTAGCTTCCTTTCTTCTATAAATAGAAGAGATTTCAGTTCATTACGTACATGAGTTGGAAATTGAATAATATATCAATATATCTCTCTATACTTGTCTTCGATTTATTTGCTTTACATTTTTTATTTTATAACACGTTATCAGCACGAGACTCTGCCATTTTGAGCACTTACTTCAAATTTAATTTCTATTTCAGTGTTCATCTCCGATGTAAAGCAACGCTCTAATGTCCGTGGTTAGATCTTGTTCATTCCGAGCATCATAAGACAGATTATATCCTTAAGCTGGTGAGTTTTCTTCTTGGCAGTAGTGATGTGGATATCACTTACATCTGGAGTGGCCAAATTTGCGTAAATTAACCTTTTGCTTATATTTTAATATCTTTATCACCGCTTGCTTGGTTATATGTTATGTATATAGTACCTATTTTGGTATTTGTTTTCATCCTAATTATCTTAATATAGGATTACAAAGTGGATAACATTGTTAGATCCACTTAAAGTACAGCAGAATTTACAAGAAATATACAAAACCACCAGAAATGGTTATGTTTCGTATATCTCATTGTAACTAAATTTTATTAACCACCAGAAGTAATATATGCATACGACCACCGGAAAGTGATAATTTAGGCTTTATATGGTTACAATTAAAGATAATCGAGAGAAATATTCTCTATATTAATGCACGCCTTGATTTGCTCCTGAAGTAGTAAATATTTCAAAAGAGGTTGACGCATCACAATTTGATGTGATTAATGCGCGTTCAGATAATTATGTTCGATTTCTTGAAGGATGAGAATTTTTGATAATTATTACTCTATTCCCTGAAATAAATGTGATAATATTAATAAAGCCGTAAATAGGAACGCACTCTTGATGTAAATATATTACAATTCACCTCCACGAGAGTTAATATGGTTGGGAGAATATATATTCAATATTTCGTATTTTAAATTTGCTCTCGAAGAAGTAACACAATTGAAATTTCCACCTGAAGTAGGAAAATATTATGAAGAAGTGTTTTCTTGTGCTTAAACAATTGTTTTATATTGTTTATTTGATTTATAATTTTCTTTCATGACACACGAAGTGTCTGAGCAATATTTGATAGTACAAAATATATCAACAACTCCTGAAGAGCTAGATGTTTGTCTAGAAGATACATGACAGCAGTAGTGTCTGATAAATATTAGATTGTGGATAATAAACTAAGGCTCTCGAAGAGTTTATATACAAATATGTTAAGCAAATTATATGATTATGGTCAAAAAGTATGGTGTAGTAAACCTGGAGTTTACTAATACAAATGACAATCATATTGAGACTACAAATGATTGGAAGATTGAAAATCTTCATGTTTCCACAATCATAGGGGGTAAAATAATATGTATGTGAAAAGTGACCCGTCTTATTCTTCAATTTGTACTATATCATGTATCACAGTAAACCAGAAGTTTACTAATGCAAAAACAGTCACAGTAAATCAGAAGTTTTATTGGGGCAAAAGTAGCTAGAGTAAATCAGAAATTCGCTGATTTAAAAGTAGCCACAGTAAATCAGAAATTTACTAATGCAAAAGTTTATGCCGTAGTAAATCAGAAGCTTACTAAGAGATAGCACATGCCATGATAAACTTGAAGTTTTCATTTTTCATTTTTAAGTGAGCTATTTGAGAATTCATATAAGCATATACTGAAGAACTAGAAGATTCTTCAAGAATTTTATTGTGTTGCTTGTTCTCATAATAAATTGATTATACTAGCTAAAGTTAGGACTAAGACCCCTGAATTTTGGAATATATAAAAGGTGAATATGGGTTTATTCACCTATCTTGTAAACCACTCATAAATGCATATATGAGATGGTTACATGTGTGTTTATTGTCAACCTGTAGTTTGGCATTTGAAATTGCTTTTCGCAATTAAAAGCATAATTTTCAAATTATGAAATCAAAATAGTTCATCTTGATGATTCTTGTTTATATTCAAGCTAGTTTAGCATTGAATACCTCCTATTAATGGCTAAACTATTGCTTATGAGAACAAAGCCTCAAGTGTCGGTCTAAGATTTTCTAAATTGCATACAACAACACTTGTATGCATCATACCAACAAAATATGATAAGTCCTCTCCTCAAAATTGATTTAGGATCAGAAATAAATATTTTTACTATCTACTAACTTTTGATATGTGGTATATGATTATTTTCTCTACAACAATGTACAAAGATATGTTTCCTAAAGAAGATTGGGAATATATGTTAGTTTTTCTAACATTTGAGGATGAAATGAACAGCTGAAAAATATGCTATATAATCGAATTATCATTAATATGATCCTCACTTAGAAGATAATTCAAGTCAAATGCCAGAATTATTTGCTGATTCAAAATTAAATATCATATTTCAGTCGCAAATGCTCCTATTAAAATTAAAGTCCTTGAAGGATAAAGCTTACTAACACATGAAGCGTAGTAAATCGATCGGTTCCAAAGATAACAATCCTTGAAAAATGATAGGAGAAATGATCAAAATGACCATAATGAAAAGGAAATGAGCTCTAGAAGAGCCCGCAACATAACATTTCATGAAACTCCAGAAGAAGTTCAGGTACCTGAAAATAAAGAAAGTGATGAGATCTCAACAAGTTATGTCGCTTAGGAACTGATACAAAATGATCGTCCACGATATATTTGATACAATATAATTCATAATATTGTAAAAGATTATGAGGATCAATCCTGTAGTCCAGACACATGAAGATGTCATGCCATTTATATGTAAGTCATAACCTATATGACTCATTTGATTAAGTCTATATGAAGATCCCTGGAGGATTTAAAATGCCTAAAGCATATAGTTTGAAGTATCGTGAAATGTACTCAATCAGATTACAAAGATCTTTGTATGATTTAAATCAATTTGGGCATGTGATATAATCGCCTCTATGCATATTTACTGAAAGAAGGTTACATAAATGATGTTATTTGTTCATGTATTTTTATAAAGAAAATGACATCAGAATTTGTTATACTTGTTGTTTTTGTTGATGACATAAATCTTGTTAGAACTCCAAAAGAGATCCAAAAGGAAATTGAATATCTTAAGAAAGAATTTGAGATGAAAGATTTTAAAAAGACAAAACTTTTGCTTGATCTGCAATTTGAACATTTAGCAGATGAGATCTTTATCCATCAATTTGCCTAAACAGAAAGGGTCTTAAAATTCGTTTACATGGACAAAGTGCACAAATTAAGTACA
Source organism: Nicotiana knightiana (assembly GCA_005239525.1). Classification (NCBI taxonomy): domain Eukaryota; kingdom Viridiplantae; phylum Streptophyta; class Magnoliopsida; order Solanales; family Solanaceae; genus Nicotiana; species Nicotiana knightiana. The sequence continues at coordinate 41,042 of ML387526.1, read as the reverse complement.
CCAATGGGTGTCCGTTCACTTGAAGTGAATAAGGATCCGTTCTGACCTCCAGAAGAGGATGATGAACTCATTGGTCCTGAAATACTCTATCTCGGTGCAATTAGTGCACTTATATATCTTGTTAATACTAACAAAGATGGTGTAGATTGTATTGGTTATACAGATGCAGGCTATTTATTTGATCCCCATAAAGCTCGATCCCAAGTCGGGTATGTGTTTACATGTGGAGGTACTATCATATCACCGCGCTCCACAAAACAATCTATTGTTGCTACTTCTCAAATCATGATGAGATAATAGTTATTCGTAAAGCAAGTAGGGAATGCGTATGGTTGAGATAGTGATTCATTTTATTCGAGAAAAATGTGGGTTGCAATGTGATAAAAAAAACCATGATATTATACAAAGACAATGTTGCATGCATAATCCAATTAAAGGGAGGATTCATAAAAGGATATATAATGAAACACATTTTACCAAACTTATTCTTCACACATCATCTCCAGAAGAATGGTAATATCGATGTACAACAAATCTGTTTAAGTGACAATCCAACAGATTTATTCACTAAATCTTTACCAACTTCAACTTTTGAGAAGATAGTATACAAAATTGGAATGTTGAGACTCAAAAATTTGAAATAAAGTTTTCGTCAGGGGGAGTAAAATACTCGCTGTACTTTTTTTCCCTTACTAAGGTTTTTCCCACAGAGTTGTCCTTATAAGGTTTTTAATGAGGCAACTAGCAATGCGCATTACTAGATATGTGTACTCTTTTTCTTTCATTCGAATTTTTTTCACGGGTTTTTTCCTAGCAAGATTTTAATAAGGCACATTATCTTTTAATGAATATCCAAGAGGGAGTGTTATAAATATATTATAATATGGATGTCCATTTGGTACTCCGTTGTAAATAAACTTCCTGAAGAAGCTTATCCATATTGGACATCGCCGTAAATATATTTATATATTTTTAGTACTCTATTGGAAATAAGCCTCCTGAAGAAGTTTATCATTTCGGAACTCCATTGTGGATAATTGTTACTCCTGTAGAAGATTGTCTATAATGGTACAATAACATCTTACAAGAAGCTTACACAACAACTTGCAGTAGGAGCTTACAAGCAGCTTGCAGTAGCAGCTTACACAACAGCTTGCAATAACAACTTACATAGAAACTTGCAGTCTTCTATAAATAAAAGAGATTTCAGTTCATTATGTATATGAGTTTGAAGTTGAATAATATATCTATCTTTCTATACTTGTCTTCGATTTATTTACTTTACAGTTTTTGTTTTATAACAGTTTGAGACTTTTTGTTTTGAGTTTTCCTCCCTCAAAAGGAAGTTAATTGCAAACATATAAAATAACTAACTTTCTAATAGTTGGTGAATTTTTCTTTCAAATAAACATGTATGTTAAATTCTAGAATCTAAATTTTAGCATGCTCAAAATATTAAGGAAATTCAAAAGTGACTAACAAATATAACAAAAAGAATTCTTTCGGCTTAACTTATGCATATGCCTAATTAGTAAATGAGTAAATATTTAAATCCATTAAGACCAAATAAGGTCCTATGAAATTTGAATTTCCTATGCTTTCCATATCACTCTTTCTTTTCATTTACCAACCTTTAATATTCTTTACAAAGAAGAGCACATCTGAAAATTTTCTTCTCTAAATTTATGGTTCTCCATTTAGTAAGACTAAATTTAGCGGTCTTTAATACCCCTCTTACATTGTCACGACCCAATTTAGGGTCGTGACTGGCACTTATGAGCAAGTGCCCCCAAGTAAGCCTCATTGGTATTTTACAGAAAACCGGACAGAGTTTTTCCTGTTTTTGGACTATTCCAAAAACTTTTCTGTCTCAAATCAACAACCAAATATCCTAATATCAATTCAAACGATAATGACTCTATCAATTAACTAAAATAAATATCCATCAATAATAGTCCACCCACTAACAACTAGAAATACTACTTTATCTCCAACTTTGATAAGAATGCGTGATACTCAACATAAGTCTATAATAACAAAAGAATACTCAAGACACTAAAAGAATTACTATGGAGCGACTCTAATGGTTCAAAGAAAAGTCCATAATAATAAATAAAATCTCCACCCACGCGAACAAGTGCGAGGCTCACCAAGAGCTATCAACTTGTGCGCTCTAATTAACGAAATCCTCGCATGCGTCAACTGGTGTCTCTGTAAAAAAAAATAGCGGGGAATGAGTCACTAGCTCAGTGAGCAATAACATTTAACCACAACCATTTTTATTGGAGATAAGTCAGAAAATATGCTAGTATATTAAACAGAAAATATCATATTGAGCGTGAACTTCTTCGAGGTCTTCCCTTCGAGCTTTTCATTTTCATGATCCACCATGCTCTTGGCCTTTGCCTGGATGGCCTCGAAATCGACCTTAAACTGGGCCACTTTAGCATCGGCTTTGGTGCTGGCCACGGCCACCTTAGATCTGGCCACTTCGAGTTCATTTTCCAAGTTTGCCTTATCACAAACAGCCAAGTCCAACTGAGATAAAAAATGCTCTTTCAGAACAATAAACAATAATCACTCTCATCCTATTTTTCATGTAATATAAATCAATTGACAATTCGGTAATAAGCTCGGTAAATATTGTGTAATATCAATATTCATGTTTGGGAGGTTTCAATGAATGGATCATGTAATCGGTATAACTGTGAATTTCTTCGCAAGAAATAAAAAATAACGGTAGTCCCTACTCGAGGGAAATCAGTAACGGTATGCTAGTTCTACCTTTTTTTACTAGCGAGAGCTGTAACAGTAATCGGCAATTACAAGGTGCACCAGGTCTAACGAACCCACCGTTAGCTACGAGATCTTTCAAAGTCTACTCCCATTTACACTTGTCTCTGTAATCCATATATACTCGTAGGAAAATATTTTAAAATAATGTATGGCCTATCAGTTCTTATCAAATCATGAAATTTCGTTTCAATAACAGTAACTTCAAGTAACGGTAAAACACATCTAGAATATTTAAAATAACGGTAATCATATCAAATAACTATTTCGGTATCATATCGAGTAAAAGACTTGTCCCACATGCAACTTAAAATAATCGTTAAATTATTTATATTAAAATTATTTGTTAAATCATGTAAGTTATGAAAACAAAAATTGCGATAAGATTACTACTCACAGTACTCGTGCCGAAATACCAAATGCTTCACCTCGAGCAATTCATAGAAATTCTTGCAATCAATCTATAATTACATAATATCGATCTCATGTTAGTTTCTTTATTTAGGATAATTCATAGCTAATTTAGAATACCCCACCGTCGAGGTTTCATATTTGACTCTTAATTCACCGAATTATATTTACCCACATATGAGTAATTACTAATTTATCAACTCCAACCTATTCATATAATTTATTAACCTAATTTCATAAAGTTCTATTGATTCTTTAGGAAGAAAATTCTCAATTGTGTGAATGAACTAGTGTAATTTCTATTACACTATAGAATCTTCCAATCATGAGAATCGAAATTAAAATCTACTACAAAAAGAAGCTCAAGTAATACCCGTAAGACACAATTAGTGCTTAAGATTCCTCAACAATTATAGCTATGGTTCCAATGCACTGCGCTAACTTCTTCCTCCTTCTTGTCTCTTTTCTTTCTTTCTTTTCCTGTTGGTTTGTATTTTTTCGTTTCTTGAAGCTTTATGCTTCATCCCCTTTTAAATTATTGGTCAGATGTGTTTGTTATGGGCTTCGGCCCTTTTGTTTTAAATTCCTAACCTTTTTTTTTTATTTTTTTGTTTTTGTTTTTGTTAGTTAGTTCCTATTCTTATTTTTTTTACTTAAATTATTCACTAAATATCCATTATGTTCTCATTTAAAATACTGGGGGTATTATATCCTTCCCACCTTATGAAATTCAGTCCCCGAATTTAACTTAGGTACGTACCTGTAGACTGAAAGAGGTACTTGAATCGCATAACATCTTCTATTTCCCAAGTAGCTTCAGTCATAAGACTTTTACGAACTCAATTTCTTTTGACCATAGCTTTCTTACTTGCCTATCAGCAATAGCCATAGGTTCATCCTCGTAAGACAACTTCTCATCAAGCGGTATAGCAGGTGCTTCAAGCACCTGAGATGAGTCTGATATATATTTCCTTAGCATTGAGACATGAAACACTATATGAATAAAGGACAACTAAGGAGGAAGTGCCAAACGCTAAGCCGCAGCTCCCACTCGGTCCAGTATCTCATTCGGTGCTATAAACATGGGGCTCAACTTGCCTTTTTTTCCAAACCGCATCACACCTTTCATAGGGAGACTCGTAGGAACACTTTATCCCCAATTGTGAACACTAAATCTATTCTTCTCTTATCAGCATAAGACTTTTGTCTACTTTGAGTTGTAGGCAATCTTTGTATGATCAACTGGACCTTGTCCATATATTCTTGTACTAGGTCTTGTCCCAATAAGTTAGTCTCACCAGCTTCAAACCATCCGATAGGAAAACGACATCTTCAAACCATACAATGCTTCGTACGGTGCCATTTGAATATTGGACTGGAAGCTATTATTGTAAGAAAATTCAGCTAAAGGTAGATAAGTGTCCCAACTACCTCCAAACCCAAGAATCCAAGCTCTCAACATATCCTCTGAGATCTGTATAGTACGTTCAGACTGCCTGTCTGTTTGTGGATGAAATGCAGTACTAAGATCTACTCGTGTATTCAATGCTTCTTGAAAAGATTTCCAAAATTGTGAGGTAAATTGTGATCCTCTATCAGAGATGATGGATATTGGAAATCCTTGAAGTCGGACAATTTCGTTCAGTGCATACCTCACTCCACCATATGTAGTCTTCGCTGGTAAAAAGTATGCTGATTTTGTCAGTCGATCTATAATTACCCACACAGAATCATAACCTCTAAGAGTTCGTGGTAGACCGGTGACAAAATCCATAATAATTCTTTCCCATTTCCACTCTGAAATCTCAATTTATTGTAATAGTCTCGCGGGTCGCTGATGCTCAGCCTTGACCTACTGACAAGTCAAACAACTAAAAACAAAGTTAGCAACATCTTTATTCATACCTTCCCACCAATAAAATTGCTTCAGGTCTGCTACATTTTTGTGGATCCAGGATGTATAGTGTATTTAGAGTTGTGGGCTTCTTAAAAAATAGCATGTCTCAACCCATCTACGTCTGCTACACATAGCATGTCACCCATTTGAAGCACATTATCATTTTCAATAACTATATCCTTGCTTTTACCACCTAAGACCTCATCCATGTATTTGCATAATCTCTCATCCTCATATTGGGTGGCCTTAATGCACTCAACTAATGAAGACTTAGCCTGAACACAAGCCAATTATGCCTCTGAATTTCTGACACTAAATATGATACCTGTATCTTCTAGTCTCTGAATATCTTTGGTCAAAAGTCTCTTTGTAGGAGCTATATGTGCCAAACTCCCCATAGATTTTCTGCTCAATGCATCAGCCACCACATTGACTTTTCCAGATGATACAAAATAGAACAGTCATAGTCTTTGAGTAGTTCCATTCACTGACGCTGCCGAAGATTCAGATCTCTCTGCTGAAATATATACTTTAAGCTTTTATGGTCAGTATAAATCTCTCAAGTTTCGCCGTATAGGTAATGCCTCTAAATTTTTAGAGCAAATACCATTGTAGCCGTCTCCAAATCATGTGTAGGATAGTTTTGCTCGTGCTTTTTCAATTGTCTCAAAGCATAATCTATAACACGACCATTTTGCATGAGAACACATCCTAATCCCACCCTCAAGGCGTCACATAATACTGTAAATCCTCTAGAACCCGATGGTAAGGCTAATATGGGTGCAATTCTCAGACACGTTTTGAGTTTTTGAAATTTCTGCTCACATTCTTCCGTCCACTGAAGCCTTGCATTCTTGTGTGTTAGCTTGGTCAGTGGCGCTGCTATTCTGGAGAAATCCTGCACAAAACCCCTATAATAGCCTGCTAAGCCTAAAAAGCTGCGAATCTCTGTAGGAGAAGTAGGTCTCGGCCATTTCTGCACAACTTCGGTCTTTTTAGGATTTACCATAGTTCCATCTTTGGATACAACATGCCCAGAAATGATACTGAGCCTAGCCAAAAACTTAGCATAAAGATGATTTTCTCGCTATGTATGCAACACAGTCCTCAAATGATTCTCGTGTTCACCTTGGCTACGAGAATATATCAGGATATCATCGACAAATACTATTACAATTCTGTCCAGAAACGACTTGAACACCCTATTCATTAAATCCATGAATGCAGTTGGAGCATTAGTCAGTCTGAAAGGAATCATAAGAAACTTATAGTGCCCATATCGAGTTCTGAAAGCAGTCTTAGAAATATCTTCATCTTTGATTCTAAGTTGATGATAAACAGAACAGAAGGTCAATCTTTGAAAAGTGGGCAGCTCCTTGTAACTGGTCAAACATGTCGTCTATACGAGGCAAATGATATTTATTGCGTATTCTTATCTTGTTCAACTGCCTGTAGTCAATGCGCATTCTCAGGGATCCGCCTTTCTTCTTTACGAATAGTACTAGTGCACCCTATGGTGATACACTAGGTCAGATAAAACTCTTATCTAGCAAACCCTGCAACTGTTGCTTTAGCTCCCTCAACTCTGCTGGTGCCATCCGATATGAAGGTATTGATATGGGTTGTGTGTCAGGTGGAAAATCAATACCAAAATCTATTTCTCGTACTGAAGGCAATCTTGGTAAATCCTCAGGAAATACATCAGAAAATTACCTCACTACTGGTACATTTTCTATACTAACTGTTTCCTTTCTTGTGTCAATTACAATAACTAAGAGACCCAAGCAACCTTTCTTCAGAAATCGTTAAGCTTTCATAAAAGATATAACTTTGCAAATCTCTGGAACCTGACTCCCTCTTAGAATAAAACTAGGTTCATTTGGTATCTCAAACTTAACTATATTTGCATGACAATCGATGATAGCATAGCAAGAAGATAACCAATCCATTCCCATCAGCATGTCAAAGTCAATCATATCAAGTAAAATAAGGTCAACTAGAGTATCTCTACCCTCAACCCGAATCTCAAAAGCACGATACACATATTCATCTAATAGAGACTCCTCAAAAGGAGTAGAAACTAGAAAATGATCATTCAATAGCTCAGGTTGTCTATTAAACCTCAAAGCAAAGTACGAGGACACACATAGGAGTGAGTAGATCACGGATCAATCAATGCAAGTGCATCAAATGAACAGACAGAAAGAATACATGTGACCACATCATTCGAGGCCTGAGCATCCTGTCTAGTAAATGTAAAAATTCTCGCTTGACCTCTACCAGCATTCCCTTGTCCTTGATTCACAATAGCACGGTCTCCAGCACCTCGACCTCTATTTCTTGTACCTGTAGCACCTGAAGTATTATGAGTAGTCTGAGTAGGTGCAGCTTACTGAATAGAAGCCTGGTTGAAATTTCTCGGAAGCTGATGACAATCCCTCAAGTGATGTCCTAACTGGACACACCGAAAGCACTCTCCAGTTAGAACACGACATTGGCCCAAATGTGATCTACCACAGGTCTGGAAGGCTGAAGTAGTGGCATATATCTGGCTAGAATTACGATGTCCAGATGATGATGGTCCCCTAGACCATGTCTGTAATATGGTCTGTATGTGGACTGTGAAGGCAGGTGTGTCCCTTTTTGAGAACCCTGTTGTTGTTGTTCCTGATTTCCTGCTCTTCAATTTTCACTAAAACCTCCACTGAAAGACCCTCTTGTCTTGGCCTTCTTATGTAAATTACTAGTTGCACCCTCATCACGTCCCTTTGTTTCAATGTTTCTAGCAAGGTCAACTGCATCAGAGTAGGATAGCGTCTTCATCTGTGGGGATATTGCAATGTATAGACGAACAATCAATCCATCAACAAACCTCTGAACTCGATCTTCTTCAGTAGGCTAAGTAAGGAGTATATCTTGCCAACTTACAAAACCTGGTGTTATATGTTGACACATCCATATCTGGAGTTTGAACCAATCTCTCAAAGTCTCTAGCATATATTTGCATCAGGCTGTCTTGGAAGAAAATGATTCATGAACACCTTAGTGAACTCGTCCCATGTCAGTGGTGTTGCTCCCACTGGCCTTCCCAGCAACACAGTTTCATACCATGTATTGGCCATATCCTCTAGTTTGTATGTTGCGAGCTCCACGACTCTCTGACTAGAACATCCTAGAGCACACAATGCCTTGAGTGTCCCATCCAAGAAACTTTGAGGATCTGCTAAATTATCAGAACCTGTGAATTTTGTGATTTCAATTTCAGGAACTCTTGTTGGGATACTTCCTTATTCCCGAAAGTCTTAGTCTGTGCAGGTGCTTGTGTCTTTAAAGTTGCCCGAGGAGCTGAACTTCCACCCTGAGTAGTCACCAATGCCTCTAACACATCCAATAACCTTGCCATTACGTCTGCAGGTAAGGAAACAGTAGGTACAACAGTTGGCACTGGTGATGGAGCGTCCTAAACCCCCTGTTCTTGCACTTGATCTGGCATAGTAGCTTGGGGTTGACCCATGTTCCCAACTTCAGGTTGAGGAGCAGCCTGTCTTCTAGTTTGACGAATCCCAACTTGACTGCCATTTCGGGTAGTACCACGTCCGGCACGACGTCCAACAGATGAAGGTGTGCTTGTCCTATCCATCTGCGAAAGAAATACTCCAAAGTCAATATCAAGTTATCTCAACGCACGATCAAAGAATGAAAGAAGGGAAAATATTCCTAGATGTTCAGTAGCCTCAAGATCATAAGTATGGGCGCCTACATACCCATAAACAAGACTCTACTAAACATTGCTCCATGACTCGGGACTTAAAGCCTACGCTCTGATACCAACTTTGTCACCACCCAATTTAGGATCATGACCGACTCTTAAGAGCTAAGCACCCCCAAGTAAGCCTCATCGATATTTTACAGAAAATCGGACATAGTTTTCCCTATTTTTGGACTATCCCAAAAATTTTCCTCTATCAAATCAACAACCAAACATCCTAATATCAATTCAAACAACAATGACTTTATCAATTAACTAAAGCAAATATCTACCATTAATAGTCCACCCACTAACAACTAGAAATATTACTTTATCTCCAACTTTGATAAGAATGAGCGATACTCAACATAAGTCTATAATAATAAAAGAATAATCAAGACACTAAAAGAATGACTATGGAGTGACTCTAAGAGTTCAAAGAAAAGACCATAACAATAAATAAAATATCCGGCCACGCGAACAAGTGCGAGGCTCACCAAGAACTATCAATATGTGCGCTCTAATTAACGAAATCCTCGTTTGCGACAACTACTATATCTGGAAAAAAAAATTAGCATGGAATGAGTCGCTAACTCAGTGAGTAATAACACTTAACCATAACCGTTTTTATTAGGGACAAGTCAGAAAACATGCTAGTATATTAAACTAAAAATATCATAAAAATGCCCTTTCAGAAAAATAGACAATAATTAGTCTCATCATGTTTTTCATGTAATATAAATCAATTGACAATTCGGTAATAAGCTCGGTAAATATTGTGTAATATCAATATTCATGTTTGGGAGGTTTCAATGAATGGATCATGTAATTGGTATAACTGTTGACTTCTTCACAAGAAATAAAAAATAGCGGTAGTCCCTACTCGAGGGAAATCAGTAATAGTATGCCAGTTCTACCTTCCTACTAGCGAGGGATGTAACAGTAATCGGTAATTACAAGGTGCACCAGGTCTAACGAACCCGCCGTTAGCTACATGATCCTTCAAAGTCTACTCCCATTTACACTTGTCTCTATAATTGTCGCGCCCCCTTTTTTCCGCTCCTTTCGGATCAGTCAAGGTTTTTGACATTATTGGGATAACTCATTTCCTTTTGGAAAAGGGGTAAGGAATTGAAGAGTAGCCACCTAACGAATAATGCACCTACTAGGGGTCATTTACAAACACAGATTGGATAACAGAGATAGGGTAAGAGCTTGATATTACTTCAAGGGGAAGGTGTTAGGCACCCCTCGAAGTCCACAACTGTGGTTCCCGGCCAAACAAACTTTGTGAATTTTAAAACAGGTAGCACATAAGCAATAAAAACACATAGGTAAATAAAGGTTTTTGAGAAGATTCACAGTCTAAGCACACATATGTGCCAAAGATTAAAAGATTTAGAGCCTAGGCACACATATAAGGTTTTGAAAGAGTTATGATCTAACACACATATGTAAGGGATATGGGGTCCTAGGTTGTTTATCCTATAGGATCACATCATTGCAATGCCCGGTAATCATTCCTCAATGAGGGGCTACACATTGCATTAGCGCACCGACTATCATATCCATATCTACCTTTCCCAACCCCTTAGCGGTTATTAAGCGAGTTCATTTAACGACCTCTATGGGTGTTGTTACCCATCCTTCCTTAATGGTCCTGGAGGAGATTGGGACCCCTACTTAAAGGCAGTTCTAAACAGACCCCTAAGGATAAAAGGAGAAAATACTAATGCGACATGCAAGAACAAATAGGACTTTAGCAGATAAAATAGGAAAGATGTAATTAAGAGGCTCAGATTTACCTCCACAAATAATGCACGTAAACAGCACGACTCAAACACAAATAAGAGTAGTATTATTAGACAGGATCTTAAAACATAATGTCTAAGTGAATATCAAAACACAGAAGATATGCAGTTTTATTTTATAAACTCAAAAGCAAGGGCCTTAATCAGTTTGCCTACCTATTTTAAGCATGTTAACCATTAAGCAGTAAACACAAAAGAAACAGTTTTCCAATTTTATAAAAAGTTGGTTACCTAAGGCTTGCCTAGGCGTGAGGAATGCACAATAGTTACCAGAATTATTTAAAAACAGTTTAGAAGTTGTTTTACTTAAAGCATGTTGTTCTAAGTGTTGCAAAGACACATGGGTTATTACCAGTTTGTTTAAAACATGGTGAGACATGTTTTGTATCCTTTTTCATGCGTTAACAGTTTAACTAGGTGTGACTGAGCGAGTACAAACAAGATCCTAAAGCATGGTATCTAATGTACATATAAAATGCAGAATGATTTATATGAAGACTTCCTAAAGCATGATTTCTAAATGCACAACATGATCTTAGGATATGCAGAGTTCCTAAAGCAGGATGCACAAAAGATTACATCATTGTTAAGCACGACTTCAAAAAATGTGCAGGAACAACAGTTCGTGTTAGTGCTATTATATAGCCTTGAAGAATGATTTCTAAGTGATAAAATAATATCAAATGAGATGCTGAAACAGTAAACCTAAAAACATTATATCTAATGCATGACATACTTAGAATGTATTGGTCCTAAACATGGATTCTAATGCACACATAGAAATGTAAGCCTACGGCATGGTTTCTACCCCATTGATATTGATAACATATATAACTACCATCCCCTTTTCACTATCAATCCCCAATATTTGTTTACAACAATTATTACAAACCAATGTGAATGAATTACATAAATATATAAAGAAAAATAAGAAGTTACACTATAGGGATCCTGAAAACAGGCCCAGATTCTCAGAAACTCAAATGCCCAAATGTTTCGTAACCTTTGTCATATCCGGGTGTGTCAGAGTTCCCTAAGGACCTCAAGGGATCCCGGGCAGTGCTCACACCCAGATTTCACAACCATAATTAAGTAAGTGCAGTGTGGAAGTGTTAGCCCTAATGCATAAGAGTTTAGAGGGATCTCATAGGTATCCCTAAGCAGTCACACATTAGATGGGCAGAACTTAAGGACCTAAGAGTAGAGTGAGAGTGCTTGATATAGTTTTGAAAAGGTTTTAGTAAGAAAACAATGTTAAAAGATACTTGATTGAAACAGTTTTTTGTGAAATAAAAGAGGGAGTCATTCAGTAAAACAACTTTTGGAAAGAGAGAATTATATAATTAAACAACAACAGATCAAACATAAAGCCAAAACCAAATTCAGCAATACTTAAAGAACGCAGAACCAAAACAGGAAAAACAAATCTACACACATGGGTGATGAGGATTGGGGACACATAGAGCACATGTAGTGCACACATAGTTACAGGAGCATAAAAATTCTTATAGGGGTTTAGGAAATCAACATATTATGAATATCAGAACCAACACATGATCAGACAACTTAGGATAACTAATTGCTTTGCACAAAAGGTTCATGATAGAAATCAGGGAAAACATAAGCAAGACAAAATCACATTGGGGTATACTACAAAGGGATTTCATAAGCAGACTGATCCTATGGGGTTGGACATATTCAGAAACATGTTGATAAAGCAGTAAAGTAGACATATTAGTTGCAGGTTGAACAACAAATTAAAACCATAGATAGAAACATATTAGAAACATGATAGACTGAAGCAGTAAAAGAAGCATATTGGTTTGGAACTTGAATTGAAATCAGAACATACCAGTAAAGAAGACAATAAACACAAAAGTGAAGGGACAGGAGAGCACAATAATTAGCCTTGGCTTGCAGCCGGCTAACTCAGAATAATAGTAAGTAACAAAAGAAAGAGAGCATAAAGCTTTGAGTGTGAGAGATAGAGTTTGAAATAGTGTGTTCGTCCTTTTATGTGAGTGAGTAGTTAGAAACTAGGTAGAATAAGGTAATAATCACAATTAGGCAGTAAATTATGGAACTCAGAACCAATTAGAGTAAAATCAGTGCAAGTACTCCCTTCATTAAGGGAGTCAACTTCAAATGGTAAGAACAAGTAACAAATAAGGAAAGAAATCAATGTGTAACTGGAGCATAACAGATAATGAAACAATTCAAACAGTGCAAGTCCATAACAAGTAATTAGGACTAGGTACATAAGGTTCTAATTAAGGAAATATCATAAGAATCAATTAACAGTATAGTCAACCATAAAATAAGGCGAGAAAATAACTTAGAGGTCGGAAATCAGTAAAAGATATCATCACAGGAAATCAGTAGAAGGTGTTAATCACAGAAAATTAGGGATTCAAATAGGAACAATACTGATTAAGGGGAGAATTAACATAAAATTTCTATGAACAAATGGAATAAACACATAATAGGCAAGAAGAAGTAAAATCAGAAACATAGCAAAGTAAGAATCACATAGAAGCAGGGATTCAACTATAGAAGATAGAGCTGATTAGAGAAATTAACAGAATAAACATAATATAAGCGGAAGAAGCAAGAATCAGAAACCCTACTGAACATAATAGGGTAAAATCACATAAACTTAGAGTGTTCATGAGAAACAAGCACACGAACATATTACCAAAGACGGACTCAGAATTATAACAAGTGTTCAAACTAAGGTTTTATGATAACAAGTTATGACTAAAAAGCAATTTTAACAGAAGGTCGTTTTAAACATCAAAGAACAACATTAAAAGACCAGAAATATATTTTGAAGAAAAGTTCTGGAAACCCTAATGAAAAACTAAAGCGACGCTTTGAGAAATCGAAAGGTTTTTTATGAAACAAACAAAAATAGATCAGAAAGACCCCAGATTTATTATAAATCTAAGAGGTACAATAGAAGAGGTTAGGGTTTTCTAGAAAATAACCCAGAATAGAGAGACCGACTTAGAAACCCATAGGTTTAGCCGGAAAAAGGAAATATCTTACTCGATCGAGCCATGGTGGCCTGAGAATGGTGAGCACAGGCCCAGGGGTGAGTGGAATGTCCACTGGTCCCTTTAGTACCTCAAAGAAGGTAAGAATCCTGGCACAGGAGAGCCATTAAGGCTGGAGGATGGTGGTAAACCTCCATAGTTGTAACGACCCGGCCACTCGTTCCGTGAGATTTGAACCGTTTCCCCTGTTTCTGCTTTATTGTATGTTTCTTAGTCTATTTATGTTGTGTTGGTTCGGGTTCAAAGTGGTCGTGGTGAGAATTGAGACACTTAGTCTCTTAAATTAGCTTAATAGTTGAAAAAATCAACTGGGAGTTGACTTATTGGTAAACGGCCTCGGAATGCAGATTTTATAGCTCGAATAGTTTTTTTTAGGTGATTTGAGACTTAGGAGTGTGTTCGGAATGAAGTTTTGATGTCCGATGTAGAATTAGGCTTGAATTGGCGAAAGTTAGGGTTTGGCGATTTTCGGTCGGCAGTGGAAAATAGGCTATCGGGGTCGGAATGGAATTCCGGAAGTTGGAGCAGGTTCATAATTTCATTTTGAATATGTGTGCAAAATTACAGATCAATCGGATGTGTTTTGGTTGATTTCGGCATCATTGGCGAAATTTAGAAGTTTTAAAGTTCATAGTCTTGAATTTGATATAATTTTGGTGTTTTCGTGTTGTTTTTGGTGTTTCGAAGGCTCGAATAAGTTTGATTGATGTTATGGGTGTGTTGGTAGGATTGATTGAGGTCATGGGGGCTTCGGGTGTATTTCAGATGCTCAAATGAGCACTTTTTGGCCTTAAGAAGTCTGATGTTTTCTAGTGTTTTAGTAGCAATGATTTCTTCACTGCGATCGCGTGGATTCATCCGCGATCATGTAGAGTAAAATACTGGGCCCGAAAATTTGTTCTATGCGATCGTGTGGTATGGATTGCGATCGCATAGGTTGGTTAGGTGAAGTAGTTCGATCGTGTGGGCTTTTGGTATGATCGCATAGAGGTTCTGAGGCGCGTGTGTGGGATGGACATTTGTTCTATGCGATCGCGTGTGTTATTACGCGATCGCGTAGGGTGGTCTGGGTTGTGCATTGTGATCACGTGGGTTGAGTTGCGATCCCACTGAAGGGATTATAAATGCTGGACAAAATGTTTTAAAGGCCTTATTTGCGAGATTTGCTCATTTTTCCTCCATTATTGAACGAGTTGAGAGCTATTGGAGAGGGTTTGAAGAAGAAATCAAAGGGGCTCTCTTGGAGGTAAGGTTTCCAACTTCATAACTCATTTCTATATCGTTTCCTAAGTAATTAAACCGGAAAATTATTGAAATTAAGTGGGCAATTATGGTCCGATTTTAGTGTTCTTGGTATGTATAGAATCGTGGGAGGTGACGATTATAGTGATGTAAATTTTATCGAATTACGAGACGTGGGATCGGGGCTCGGGTTTGGTCAAATTTCGAGAATTGTGTCTAAATTGATTGTTTTCGATTGGGTTTTATTCCTTTAGCGTATATTGATGATGCTAATCTGGTTTTGGTTAGATTTGGAGCAATCGGGAGCCAATTTGAGGGGTAAGAGCATCACAGATTAGTATTGTGGCCCATAGAGGTAAGTAATGGTTATAAATCTTGTACTGAGGGTATGAAACCCCGGACTCCATATTTCTCACTGTTTTTAGAATGGCGCACATGTAGGATGACGAGTATGTGGCGCACACTGATTTTTGGATTGGACTTGGTCCTTTCCGCAACAACTATTGAGTTGCATATTTTTACTCTAAACCATATGTTAAATTGTGTTTTAAAATTATTGATATATTTGGGTTATACGCCATGTTTGGGGCCTCGTGCCGACTCGTTTGGACCCCTTGGAGGCTTTTTACTGCTATTTCCTCACTATTGATTTATGATTTACACTCAGTCATATTGTGCTTGCTATTTTTGAAACTCAGCCTTGTTTACACTATTTTAAGATATAAAATGATGTTTTGGGTCGAGTACCCCGTTTTACTGATACGCCAGAGGGGCTTTTGAGAGGTTCTAACTGAGTGAGGCGGAGGGCTTGATTGTGAGGATATGATACGCCACGAGGTGGCTTGATATTAGCGCTTGGGCTGAAGGAGCCCCTCCAGAGTCTGTACACACCCCCAGTGAGCGCAGGTACCTACTAAGTGCGAGTGTCGAGTGCCGAGTGATGAGTGATTGGGAGGCATGAGTGACAGTGAGGTTGCCTGAAGGGCTGATACTGAGTGACTGTGAGGTGCTGAGTGATGTTCTGCCTGAGGGGCAATTTATGATTCAAGTTTTTCCCGAGGGGCTACTTATGATTTATTTCATTTTACACTAAATCCTTCGGTTATTTTTATTTCTGAAATTGTTGGAAAACACACTTTTCAAAGGATTTTTCTGAAGTTGGTTTTAAGGAATGATGATTTCATATATCTATGTATATACTGTTGGAAAGAAAGGTTGTGCATATTGTGAACTGATGATATTGATTTTTATGTGTTTCTTGCCGCTTAGACTTGATTTATTTTCATTACTACTGAGTTGGCGTACTCACATTACTCCCTGCACCTCTGTGTGCAGGTTCAGGTGCTGATACCGAGCATTAGCCATCTATATCGTGTGAAGCCGGAGTTCGGGACATAGAGGTAGCTGTTCAGCGTCCGCAACATCTCTGTTTTCCCTTCTTTTATTGTATCTAGTGATTCGTTTAGAGGTTTTGTAATATAATAGTAGACTTGTTGGTATATTTCTTAGATGCTCATGACATGTTGACTCCGGATTTTGGGGAATGATTTAGACTATTTAGCTGTTTATTTTTCCTAATGAATTCAGTAATTCTATATACTTTATGAAATGTTTGAAAATGGTCGGCATTTTAGAAAGAAACTGTAATTATGTGATTATTGGCTAGCCTATTTCCACGATAGGCGCCATCACGACTGGTTTAGGATTTAAGGTCGTGACAATAGTTGACGACATGAGAGCACCGACGAGGGAGAACTAGGGTTAGGGTCTGAGAGAACTTGAGAGAGAAAGGGGATGGGTGACGGCAGAGTGAAATAGAGGAATGAGGGGTTTGGTAGGGGGTAGTTTAGGTTAATTAAGGAAATGATTAATGTGGTTAGGTAGGGATTTGGGCCTAGTTAGATTGGGATGGTCTTTAAGGTATTTTGGGCTAGCTAATTTAGGCTGTAATTGAAATAATAAGTGACTATTTGTTAAATATCCCAATTAAATTAATTAAAATAATTTGTAAAATAATTACTAATCATAAAAGAGTGAATTTCATGCATAGATATGATTTGAAAATGGTGATTTAGTATTTAAAAATACAAAAGGCTAATTTTCTGATAAAAATAATGCAAAATATATGCAAGGGCTATAATTGCAAAGTTATTGCAATTGTAGCCAAAAGTACCAAATTGGTTATTTATGGAATAATTTGGACCATAAATAGTAATATTACGTCAAGAAGTGTTTTGAAATCATTTGTGACGCAATTTTATACTTATTATTAGAAATAAAATACTGGAAAAATTAATTAAAAAATGTGGAAAAATACCAATTGATGTTAATGCATGACTTTGAAGGTATATATGCAATTTTAAAAATATTTTGGGAAAAATTGGGTATCAACAGCTGCCCCTCTTTACCCGAAAAGGATAAAAGAGTTGTCGGGTAAAGATAGATGGCCAATTTTGACAGAGCGAAACGGTTAGAGAGGGATTTAGGCCGCACTTTGGCTTTTGAGTTGCCTACATATCCCTGGTTTTACAGGAATCAGGCTGTATGTAGTTCCGGATTCATCGGCGAAGTATTCCGATGAAGTTATCACAAAAGTGGATGCAACATCTAGGGCTGGATGAATGAACGACTTACGGAACGGGTTAGGTTTGATATGGCTGGGAGAACTAGAGCGGGATCTCTCCTGCTGGTATAACCATTGCTCGCCAGGTTACCTGCAAATAAGAATACCACAAGTGTATATTGTGCATAAATTTAAACATGATGTAGGTGACCGTTGTACTATGAAAGTTGTCTTCGGATGGTTAGGGATGACGTCCTCAGACCATGATGTCCTGGGTCATGAATGGCTTGATGAGAGATTCGTAGTCCATGAAATGATGTTCTCAGGCCATGCAGATGGTGCCTACGAACTATGATGCCTTTGAATAATGATATGCAAACTGAGAGAGATCCTCAGGCCATGACATGGTGTCTTCCGGCTGTAAGGATGATGCCGTTAGATTATGACGCCTTTGGACAGGTTGGCGATATTTCAGCCCATGATATGCAATCATATAATGCTAACAAGACAGAGCTTAGTCTTGCGAATTGAAGGGCAGAGCTTAGCTCGAAAGAGAAGCGAAGTAGATAATGCTTAAGAGACAGCGCTTAGTCTCGGTGAAAAAGTAAATTGGAGGAGGAGCTTAGCCTCATGCACATAGGAAGGCAGCGGTTAGCCTTATGCAAAGTGGAAGGCAGAGATCAGCCTTGTGCAAGATGGAGACAGAGCTTAGTCTCATGCAAATGGAGGTAGAGCTTAACCTTATGCAGGATTGAGGCAACGCTTAGTCTCATGCAAATAGAGGTAGAGCTTAACCTTATGCAGAATGTGGGACAGAGCTTAGTCCTGTGCAAGATGAAGGAAGGGCTTGGCCCTATGCAAAGGAACAAATAGCGAATGATAGTAGGATTTCTTAGCTGGTAATAAGTTGTGGTATTGAGATTGTTGTGAGAACTGTGACTATGGAGCATGTTCGTTTTTAGTAAACCTTGCATTTGCGACTGTGTTGAAGTTTGTGACTTCGAAACCTGTTTGTTCTTTGTTCCTGCATCGAAAGAAAAATCGTAGATGGCGAAGGCTGGTTCGTATCCCTGCTGGCTTTTCTTGCTTCGTTCTGCTTGATGATCCTGTTTATGTCATCGGGGTAGCGTTTGCTAAACAGATCTATATTTTGAAAATGTGCATGATTTGAGAAATTTAAATGAACCGACGGCCGTGACATGGTTCAAGACATTGCAACCACTCATGCTACAGACTTTTGAGGGTCCTCCTCAAAATTTTGCCTCAGCTAGATGGTTGATGATTCTGACCATTGTATATGCTACGATCGGCTGAACTTGCTTCGGAATTTTGAGGGTCCTTCTCAAAATTCTGCCCCGGTTTCNAGATTTTTATTGAATTATGACCGAACCCATAGGGCTGCCTACATATCCCCTCTTAAACGGGAATTAGGTAAAGCGTAGTTCAGTTTACATCATAAAGAATTACACATAGTAGTGTTTGACTGCATCTGAATTGATTGGCTTCGGCCAGACTTCTCCGTCCATTTCTGCAAGTATAAGAGCTCCTCCTGTCAATACTCGGTGAACCATGTATGGACCTTGCCAGTTGGGAGAGAATTTCCCTTTGGCTTCATCTTGGTGTGGAAAGATTTTCTTTAACACTAGCTGCCCTGGTGTGAACTGTCTTAGTTTGACTCTTTTGTTGAAAGCTCTGGTCATTCTTCTTTGATAAAGCTGTCCGTGGTATATTGCATTCATCCTTTTCCCATCTATGAGGGCCAACTGCTTGTACCGTCCTTTTATCCATTATGCATCGCTGAGCTCAGCTTCTTGCATGATTCTTAAGGAAGGGATCTCCACTTCGGTAGGAATAACAATTTCCATACAATAAACCAGTAAATAAGGAGTTACCCCAATTGATGTGCGGACTGTGGTGTGGTATCCCAGTAAGCCAAATGGTAGCTGTTCGTGCCACTTTCTGTGTTTTTCTATCATCTTTCTCAATCTTCTTGATGTTCTTGTTGGCGGCTTCCACAACTCCATTCATCTGTGGTCTATAGGCGGTGGTATTATTGTGCTTGATTTTGAAGGTCTCACACATGGCTTTCATCAGATCACTGTTTAGATTGGAGTCGTTGCCGGTGATGATTGATTTTGGAACTCCAAACCAACAAATAATATGGTCGCGGACAAAGTCTGCCACGACTTTCTTAGTCACTGCTTTGTAGGACGCTGCTTCGATCCACTTGGTGAAATAATCAATAGCTACTAAGATGAATCTATGTCCATTTAAGGCGATAGGCTCTATCGGTCCAATGACGTCCATTCCCCAGGCGGCGAATGGCCAAGGTGAGCTTGTTGCATTGAGCTCGTTCGAGGGTACCTTTATCATATCTGCATGTACCTAACATCGGTAGCATTTCCAGGCATACTAGATGCAGTCCGTTTCCATGGTCATCGAGAAGTAACCGGCTCTGAGTATTTTCTTTGCCAAGACAAAAGCATTCATATGTGGGCCGCAGGTCCCAGCATGTATCTCTTCAAGTAGTCTGGAAGCTTCCTTTGCATCGTCATATCTTAATAATTCCAAGTCGGGAGTTCTCATGTATAGGTTTCTTCCGCTGAGAAAGAAATTGTTGGACAATCTCTGGAACATGCGTTTCTGAGTGTGATTTGCAAGCTCTAGGTACTCTCCCTTTGACAAGTATTCCCTGATGTCGTGGAACCATGGTCTTCCGTCTGCTTCTTATTCAACATGGGCACAATATGCCGGCTGGTTATGGATCTTTATTGGAATAGGATCAATGAAGTTCTTATTTGGGTGTTGTATCATAGATGATAGAGTGGCCAATGCATCAACGAACTCGTTCTGAATTCTGGGGACGTGCCGAAATTCTGTCTTCGTGAACCTCTTTCTCAATTCCTTCACATGGTGCAGATACGACAATATCTTGGAATTCTTGGTAGCCATTCTCCTTGTACTTGGTGTATTAGCAGGTCTGAGTCACCAATTACTAACAACTCCTGGATATTCATGTCAACGGCCATATGAGCCCTAAGAAGAAAGCTTCATATTCTACCATATTGTTGGTGCAGGGAAATCTGAGTTTGGCAGATACCGGGTAATGTTGACCTATTTCCGATATCAGGACAACTCCAATGCCAACTCCTTTGAAATTGGCTGCTTCGTCAAAGAACATTCTCCAACCGTCATAGGATTCTGCAATCTCTTCTCCTATGAATGACACTTATTCATCGGGAAAATATGTTTTCAAGGGTTCGTATTCTCCTCCCACAGGATTCTCGGCAAGATGATCTGCCAATGCTTGCCCCTTGACCCCTTTCTGAGTCACATAGACAATGTCGAACTCACTCAGCAGGATTTGCCATTTGGCCAGCTTGCTAGTGGGCATGGGCTTCTGAAAGATGTACTTTAAAGGATCCATCCTTGATATGAGATATGCCGTGTAGGCATAGAAGTAGTGCCTCAACTTCTAGGCTAACTAGGTTAGAGCACAACAGGTATGCTCCAGTAGAGAATACCGTGCCTCATATGGAGTGAACTTCTTACTCCGGTAATAAATAGCCTGTTCCTTTCTTCCTTTCTCGTCATGCTGCCCCAGAACGCAGCCGAAAGCTTCATCTAATATCGCAAGGTAGAATAGCAAGGGTCTGCTTGGCTCTGGCGGGACCACTAGTGGCGTTGACAAGTATTCCTTCATTCTGTCGAAAGCTTTCTGACAATCCTTGGTTCATTTGGTCGCAACATCTTTCTTTAGCATCTTGAAGATTGGTTCACATATAACCGTGGACTGGGCTATGAATCGGCTGATGTAGTTAAGGCGCCCCAGGAAACTCATCACATCTTTCTTGTTCTTTGGCGGTGGTAACTCTTGGATGGCTTTAACCTTTGACGGATCCAGTTCTATTCCTTGGCGACTGATAATGAACCCAAGCAATTTTCCGGCAGAAACCCTGAATGCACACTTCGCGGGGTTTAATTTCAGGTTGTATTTCTGCAACCTGTTGAAGAACCTCCTAAGACCTGCTATATGGTCGGTGGCTTTCTGGGCTTGATAATGACGTCGTCCACATACACCTCGATATCCTTGTGTATCATGTCATGGAAGATAGTGGTCATAGCTCTCATATAGGTGGCCCCAGCATTCTTTAGGCCGAATGGAATCATCTTATAAAAGTAGACTCCCCACGGCGTAATGAAAGCCATTTTCTCAGCATCTTCTTCATCCATCCAAATATAATAGTATCCGGCAAAACAATCCACGAACGACTGAAGTTCATGATTTGCACAATTGTCAATCAGGATGTGTATGTTTGGAAGGGGAAAATCATCCTTTGGACTGGCCGGGTTGAGATCCCGATAGTCGACACAAACCCTAACTTTTCAGTCTTTCTTGGGCACTGGAACGATATTGGATAACCATGTTGGAT
The DNA here is from genome assembly GCA_005239525.1 of Nicotiana knightiana. NCBI lineage: Eukaryota > Viridiplantae > Streptophyta > Magnoliopsida > Solanales > Solanaceae > Nicotiana > Nicotiana knightiana. Next base: position 19,088 of record ML387526.1, on the reverse strand, counting down.
ATTCAACTACCCTGAGGACCTTGGCGTTGATTTTCTTGGTAACTTCCTCTTTGATTTTCAGACTCAATATCAGGCTTGAACTTTCTGAGCTTTTGCTTTACCGGCGGGCGCATTGGATTGGTCGGCAACTTGTGAGCCACAATGGACGTACTTAGACCAATCATGTCATCGTACGACCATGCAAATATGTCTTCATATTCTTTCAAGAATTGTGTGTATTCCACTTTCTCTGATGGCGATAAATGAATGCTGATGCAAGTTTCTTTGACAATCTCTGAATCTCCCAAGTTGATTACCTCGGTCTCATCCAGATTGGACTTAGGATTGTTTTCAAAATCCTCAACTTCTCTGATAATTTCACCGGGTATGGCATCCTCTTCTTCTGAATCACTGTCCTTTTGTTGTGTTGTCTCATTGCATGTCACCGTCATTGGTTCATCAAGACAGGAAATAATGATGATATATAGATAAAATGATGAGAGAAAACGATAATACATAAATACATATTCATTGAAACGTAAAAGTGATTTTTGAGTGTTTTGGAACATTGGAGATTTATTGGAAAATACGAAAAGGAAATCATTAGCAAAAATAAAATAAATAATGCTTGTTCAGCCTTCCTACCTCGGGACTCGTCGGGCCCTGGATAGTCTGATAGTCCAATTCTTGAGGAATGATCCCTTACTCACAACTTAGACCGTAGGGCTTTCCTCCTCAACAATAACACAGCAGTCCACGTCACCATCTTCCAAGAATAGATTTTTCAAGGCTGCCAATGTTTCTTCTTCCTCTGACCCCCATATTACGTCGGCCTGCTGGAAGGTCTGCTCCAGATGCGGTATCGGCTTTTCCAATGGATAAGTGGTTTTTTTCTTCTTAGAATGAATTACAATAAAATAGATTCATTCAGTAACTTTCACAACAATCGGAATTTGACCTCCTGTGCCTGTGAATTAAAGAAAGGAGGAGGTCAATCAAAAAGAGATGTTAGTATGGGCCACGCCATGGTGGCAACCAGTTCTCGTACTCTTTCCATATGTATTTGTATCCCAACCCAAAAGTGGTGACCATGGTGCTTCAGCTGTATTGGTTTGGAAATCCCCTGAAGGTACTTACCGAGTCCTCTGCCAGGCTCGTACCCACTCCGGTTCAGTATACTCTCGATCGTACTGTCCCACCATTTGTCTTTGTCTACTACATTGATCCATTCAATGTGGTGGTAGGTTTCTCCACCTAGCCTTCTTCTACCTTCAATCACCGGGATGGTGTGGCGACTATAGATATGATCGCTTCCATCTTTATGGATTTTCAGGGGTTATAGCAGGGATATGAGTGACATAATCGACAGCTTTTAATCTTTCATACAATTGGTCGATAGGTTCAGCAATGGCAGTGTATTGTTTAGGAGGTCTGTGATCAAAGTTGGGTCGAGGTCTCGGGAAATTTTGGCGAGCAGGGGGTGATTGGAAGTGAGATGGCTGAGAGTTGTAGGTATGATAAATAAGAGCTGGTTGGGAGTACCTGGGGGAAGTAGGCTGATATGTAGACGTTGGAGATGGATGATATGTTGGTGGAGGTGCTGACTGATAGGTGGGCGAGGGTGCTTGATAGGTGAGTGGGGAAGTTTGGTATACCAACGGGGATTTGGGTCCCTGTGCAACCATTATCGTTCTTGCATCTTTCTTCTTGGATATACCACCAGACTGCAAGGCTTTGTTGGTGGCCTGTAGTGCCTCAAAGTTAGTGACCATCCCACTCTTGATACCTTCTTCAATTCTCTTACCCAGCTTGATGATGTCAGAGAATTTGTGGTTTTCAATCACCATTAGCCTCTCATAATACTGCGAGTCTTGTTCCCGGATGAAGAATTTGTTCATTTGTTCTTCCTCTAGGTCAGGCCTGACCTTGGCTGCTTCAGATCTCCAGCGAGCGGCATACTCGCGAAAAGTTTCAGTGGGCTTCTTTTTAAGGTTCTGGATGTAGAACACGTCTGGTGCATTCTCCGTATTGAACCTGAGTCGGTCCATGAAGTCTGATGCCATACTTACCCAGTCGGACCACTTTTTAGGGTTTTGGCGGATGTACCAAGATAAAGCATCTCCTGTGAGGCTCCTCGTGAACAATTTCATGCGAATCTTCTCGTCTCTTCCTACTCCGACCAATTTATCACAATAGGTCCTCAAATGGACCCTGGGATCACCTGTACCATCGAACAATTTGAACTTAGAAGGTTTGTAACCCTCCGGTAGTTCAACATCGGGTTGTATGCAGAGATCCTCGTAGTTCAACCCTTCGACTCCCTTGCTTCCTTCAACGCCCTGAACTCGACTAGTCAGCTTCTTGAGTTCCTCAGCCAAATTCTTAACGAGCATATCCTTCTCACTAGATTCAGGTGTGTAAGCAATATGTTGGGTGGAGTGAGGTAGAGTCTCCACGTATATGGGGTTGTTCTGATGACCCGGTGTTTGAGCATAGAGGTGGTCACTTGTGGAGTCTTGTGGTTCAGGGATAATCAGCGGGGTATTTCTTGGAGTGTGGAAAGTGTTGTGCTTGTGCTGTGGTGGGATAATTTGATTTTTCGGTGGAGTTGTATGATGATGAGTTATGGGAGGGTTCTTTTTGTTTGGGGGTGTTCTGAGGAGGTATAGGATTTTGAGTGAAATCTGGGACACTGATTGAGAAGGATGAATTTTCCAAGTTTCGAACATGCTCAAGATCCCCTCGGAGTTTCAACAACCTTTGCTCGAGTTGTGACATAGCATCATTTTGAACCTGAGTACCTTGATTGTCAAGAGCTTCTGTTCGTTCAGCTGTCATTGTGTTTTCTTGTCTGATGTTGCTCAAATCTTCCATTTTGCATTTGCCTTTACCTTTAGGTGGACTAGGAGGAGGAAGATGTGGAGGGCCCCTGGATCTTGTGTGATATGATGATGATGCCAGAATGCACGAACCAAAATTTGGGGAGGGGAAATAATCAAAAATAAAGAAAACAAAAGCAAAAACAAAAGGTAGCCAAGTCAGTGAGGATCATGAGAAAATATTACAATATTTAAACACATAGTGTAGGAATAAAATTGAGTCCTAACTTGGGAGCCTCGTCGTGCCCGAGGTAAGCATGGCGACAAATTGATTTGGAGAACTTAGATGCCATAATGCTCATTTTATTAATGTAAAATAGACGAATCCATAACGACACTAAAATAATAAGCAAGAAATAAAGTCACTAATGGCACTTGGCCTTATTACATTTGAAAAAAGCAATGAAAAGGAAACCTAGACTACTTGGTCCCAGAAGGACCTTCCCCAGGCTCGATCTTCTTGGCTCTGTCAATCAGGTTCCCCAGGTCGTGCATGCCCAACAACATGTATACCCTTGCTAGATGACCTCCTTTGTTTCCCTCAGCATTCTGGCAGTCGGCGACCCTTTTCCTCGTCTTCGCCTCTAGCTCCATCAGACCCTGCTCCAAATATTCTAGCCTTTCATTAGATTGGATAACCCTTTCCTTCCACTCATTGATCAGTTCCAGAGCAGTCTTGTGTTGCTCCAGATGCTCGGCCTCGGACTCACGAACCCTTTTGCGCAGCTTATTGTATTTCACTTGAGCCTCGACCGCTTTGTTTATGACCCTGTTCCTGCCGATTCCTGGCTCAACTATCCCTGCTATGCTGTCTTCCAACCATGATAGCTAAAGGCGTACATATACTGCATGGTATCTGCCGGGCTCGATGGTGTCCATTTCTACAATAACCTTTAGATGCCACATATGTTGAGCTTCACATTTGTACGGGATGTCGCTGTCCTGAAAATCTGCCCTGTAATGGCTCATTTTAGAGACTCGCGGTATAACTTGCTTCCTACCTGCCTGTCTCATAACCCTGATGGGAACATAACGGTATATGCCCCTTAAACCGATCAACACCAGGTGCGGAGCGTCCCTCGATCTGATGATGAACTCACTGGTAGGGAACCATTCGAACATCCATTGAACCTGGTTCTCGGTCAAATTGTCAAAAAATTGCGCACATTCTGTAGTATTTTCTGATTGAGAAAACATGTCTGGGATGTAGGCCATTCTCTTAGGGTGATGGAAGGCTATATGTTCATTCCACGCCCTTCGTGGAAACTCTTGACGATATTGACCCCTTTGGAGATGCTCCAATAACCAAACCTGTAGTAGTAGATTGCAACCCTCATAGTGTTTGAATCCTTTCTGGCAGCGGTCCAAGGATCAGTATATGTCTGCTATGATCATAGGGATAATGTTATGTGTTTTACCTTAGATCCCCTCCATTAAGGTTTTGGCTACCATAGCCAGTCTAGTGTGAATCCTCTCTCCTTTGCTTGGAAATACTATCATACCCAGGAAGCAAACAACGAACACAAAAACCCTGTGGTGCATATGAACCAAGTAAGTAATAGAGAATTCTTCGTGGAAGATATGATAGGATTTGCTATGGACGTATCATTCATAGAGATAGTCAAAAGGTATGTAGGGCTCTGACAGGAACTCTAAATCATCATTCTTTTTCAAGCCCATCATTTCCAGGAACCCCCTAGCGGCACGATTTTTCGGCACCAACAAACCTGGGTTGTCCCAAGGTAATCCCGCGAAGCCCCCTATCTCCTCCAAGAGGGGGGTCATTTCTATGTTGCCAAAACGAAACACAGACCTTTCTCTGTCCTATGACATAGTGGCTGCTTCGATCAACATGTTGTTTGGTTGGATACCCAGTAAAGAGGGCAAGTTTCCGAGGACCCTCTTCACATGGTCTTTATCACTTGGCGAAAGGTCTTCCCACCAATCCAGAAACAGTGATGGGATTCTTTGGACCATGCCGAACCTGAGGACTTCGTGCCTCATTTTATGCAAAATAGATAAGGTTAGACCCTTACCCCCGCCAGACTCGACTATTTATACACTTATGATTAGCAGACAAGCATTTAGTTCTCCAAATAAATGTACGAAATGTGATTTCATCCGTTGGGATTATGAAAAACACGGTGGAGTTTTGGATAAGGCTGTCTTAAAGGGTTATTGTGCGGATGACACATTAACCCGACTAGGTTTAACCATGATGCATGTACAATATAACATAGTAAGGTTTTATGGGGTTTTAGACTGGTACCCTCAAGCGGATAACTTGAGGGGGAAAGGCACGGAACCGTCGACTGCACCGCTGATCGACTAGTTTACTGCAAATAAGCCTTTTCGAATTTAGGGGTGATATAAAATGGAAGAGCACAACCTCTCATCAAGCGTTGCTATAGGATTTGTATAGGCACGAGTGGAATATGATGTTGAGTATGATTATGCAACAATAAATGAGCAATAAACGCATGTTGTCATGTATTTGCACGTTATGAAAGCGGTAAATACAACAATTATGATTGAAAAGCAGTTACAAAGGAAAACAAAAGGAAACATGTTAGTTTTGATTTTAAAAAGAACAAGTACTTGAAAGAGATGAACAATTAATTGCACATAAAGGGGAAAAGGGAAAGGTCACAAGTATTAACAAAGAAAAGACAAGTTCAGTTTGAAAATGGTAAAAGCCTAGGAAATATCCCTAGCAGAGTCGCCATGCTGTCGCGCCCCCTTTTTTCCGCTCCTTTTGGATCAATAAGGTTTTTTGACATTATTGGGACAACTCGTTTCCTTTTGGGAAAGTGGTAAGGAATTGAAAAGTCGCCACCTAACGAATTAAGGTGCGCTAGGGCACCTACTAAGGGTCACTTACAAACACAAATTGGATAACCATAGATAGTGTAAGGGCTTACGATTACTTCAAGGGGAAGGTGTTAGGAACCCCTTGAAGTCCTCAACTGTGGTTCCCAGCCAAACAAACTTTGTGAATTTTAAAACAGGTAGCACATAAGCAATAAAAGAACATAGGTAAATAAAGATTTTTGAGAAGATTCGCAGTCTAAGAAAACATATGTGCTAAAGATTAAAAGATTTAGAGCCTAGGCACACATATAAGGTTTTGAAAGAGTTATGAACTAACACACATATGTAAGGGATAGGGGATCCTAGGTTGTTTATCCTATAGGATCACATCAGTGCAATGCCCGGTAGTCACTCTTCAATGAGGGGCTACACGTTGCATTAGCGCACCGGCTATCATATCCATATCTACCCTTCCCCACCCCTTAGCGGTTATTAAGCGACTTTATTTAATGACCTCTATGCGTGTTGTTACCCGTCCTTCCTTAATGGTCCTGGAGGAGATTGGGACCCCTACTTAAAGGCAGTTCTAAACAGGCCCCTAAGGTTAAAATGAGAAAATACTAAGGCGAAAGGCAAGAACAAATAGGACTTTAGCAGATAAAACAGGAAAGAAGCAATTAAGAGGCTCAGATTTACCTCCACAGATAATGCACGTAAACAACACGACTCAAACACAAATAAGAGTAATATTATTAGACAGGATCTTAAAACATGATGTCTAAGTGAATATCAAAACACAGAAGAAATGCAGTTTTATTTTATAAACCCAGAAGCAGGGGCCTTAATCAGTTTGCCTACTGATTTTAAGCCTGTTAACCATTAAGAAATAAACAAAAAAGAAACAGTTTTCCAGTTTTATAAAAAGTTAGTTACCTAAGGCTTGCCTAGGCGTGGGGAATGCACAATAGTTACCAAAATTATTTAAAAATAGTTTAGAGGTTATTTTACCTAATGCATGTTGTTCTAAGTGTTGCAAAGACACATGGGTTATTACCAGTTTGTTTAAAACATGGTGAGACATGTTTTGTATCCGTTTTCATGCGTCAACAGTTTAATTAGGTGTGACTGAGCGAGTACAAACAAGATCCTAAAGCATGGTATCTAATGTACATATAAAATGCAGAATGATTTATATGCAGACTTCCTAAAGAAGGATTTCTAAATGCACAGCATGATCTCAGGATATGGAGAGTTCCTAAAGCAGGATGCACAAAAGATTACAACATTGTTAAGCATGACTTCAAAAAATGTGCAGGAACAACAGTTCATGTTAGTGCTATTATTTAGCCCTGAAGCATGATTTCTAAGTGATAAAATAATGTCAAATGAGATGATGAAACAGTAAACCTAAGAACATGATATCTAATGCATGACATACTTAGAATGTATTGGTCCTAAAAATGGATTCTAATGCGCTCATAGAAATGTAAGCCTAAGGCATGGTTTCTACCCCATTGATATTGATAACATATAACTACCCTCCATTTTTCACTATTAATCCCCAATATTTGTTTACAACAATTATTACAAACCAATATGAATGAATTACATAAATATATAAAGAAAAATAAGAAGTTATACTATAGGGAGCCTGAAAACAGGCCCAGATTCTCAGAACCTCAAATACCCAAATGTTTCGTAACCTTTCTCATTTCCGGGTGTGTCAGAGTTCCCTAAGGACCTCAAGGGATCCTGGGAAGTGCTCACACCCAGATTTCATAACCATAATTGAGTAAGTGCAGTGTGGAAGTGCCAACCCTAATGTATCAGAGTTCAGAGGGATCTCATAGGGATCCCTAAGCAATCACACATTAGAGGGGTAGAACTTAAGGACCTAAGAGTAGAGTGAGAGTGATTGATATAGTTTTGAAAAAGTTTTAGTAAGAAAACAATGTTAAAAGAGACTTGCTTGAAACAATTTTTGTGAAATAAAAGAGGGAGTCATTCAGTAAAATAACTTTTGAAAAGAGAGTTATATAATTAAACAACATCAGATCAAACATAGAGCCAAAACCAAACTCAACAATACTTAAAGAACACAGAACCAAAACAGGAAGAACAAATCTACACACATGGGTGATGGGGATTGGGGACACATAGAGCACATGTAGTGCACACATAGTTATAGGAGCATAAAAATTCTTATAGGGGTTTAGGGAATCAACATATTATGAATCTTAGAACCAACACATGATCAAACAACTTAGGATAACTAATTGCTTTGCACAAAAGGTTCATGATAGAAATCAGGGAAAACATAAGTAAGACAGAGTCACATTGGGGTATACTACAAAGGGGGTTCATAAGCAGGCTGATCCTAAGGGGTTGGACATATTCAGAAGCATGCTGATAAAGCGGTAAAGTAGAAATATTAGTTGCAGGTTGAACAACAAAAACACAGATAGAAACATATTAGAAACATGATAAACTGAAGCAGTAAAAGAAGCATATTGGTTTGGGACTTGAATTGAATTCAGAACATACCAGTAAAGAAGACAGTAAACACAAAAGTGAAGGGACAAGAGAGCACAATAGTTAGCCTTGACTTGCAGCCGGCTAACTCAGAATAATAGTAAGTAACCAAAAAAGGGAGCAAAAAGCTTTGAGCGTGAGAGACAGAGTTTGAACTAGTGTGTTCGTCCTTTTATGTGAGTGAGTGTGTATATATATATAGTAGTTTGAAACTAGGTAGAATAAGGTAAGAATCACAATTAGAATTATGGAACTTAGAACCAATTAGAGTAAAATCAGTGCAAGTACTCCCTTGATTAAGGGAGTCAACTTCAAACGATGAGAGCATGTAACAAACAAGGAAAGAAATCAATGTGTAACTGGAGCATAACATATAAGGAAACAATTCAAATAGTGCAGGTACAGAACATGTAATTAGGACTAGGTACATAAGGTTCGAATTAAGGAAATATCATAAGAATCAATTAACAGTATAGTCAACCATAAAATAAGGCGAGAAAATAACTTAGGGGTCGGAAATCAATAAAAGATATCATCACATGAAATCAGTAAAAGGTGTTAATCACAAAAAATTAGGGATTTAAATAGGAACAATACTGATTAAGGGGAGAATTAACATAAAATTTCCATAAACAAACGGGATAAACACATAATAGACAAGAAGAAGTAAACTCAGAAACATAATAAAGTAAGAATCACATAGAATCAGAGATTCAACTAGAGAAGATAGAACTGATTAGAGGAATTAACAGAATAATCATAATATAAGCGGAAAAAGCAAGGATCAGAAACCTTACTGAACATAATAGGGTAAAATCACAGAAACTCAGAGTGTTCATGAGAAACAAGCACACGAACATATTACCAAAGACAGACTTAGAATTATAACAAGTGTTCAAACTAAGGTTTTATGATAACAAGTTATGACTAAAAAGCAATTTTAACAGAAGGTCGTTTTAAACATCAGAGAACAACATTAAAAGACCAGAAATATATTTTGAAGAAAAGTTCCGGAAACCCTAATGAAAAAACAAAGCAACACTTTGAGAATCGAAAGGTTTTTCATGAAACAAATGAAAATAGCTCAGAAAGTCCCCAAATCTGTTATAGATCTAAGAGGTACAATAGAAGAGGTTAGGGTTTTCTAGAAAATAACCCAGAAATAGAGAGACCGGCTTAGAAACCCATAGGTTTAGCCGGAAAAAGGAAAGATCCTACTCGATCGAGCCATGGTGGCCTGAGAATGGTGAGCACAGGCCCAGGGGTGAGTGGAATGGCCACTGGTCCCTTGAGGACCTCAAAGAAGGCAAGAATCCCGGCACAGGAGAGCCATTAAGGCTAGAGGATGGTGGTAAACCACCATAGTCGACGGCATGAGAGCACCAGCGAGGGGGAATTAGGGTTAGGGTCCGAGAGAACTTGAGAGAAAAAGGGGGTGGGTGACGACGGAGTGAAAGAGAGGAATGAGGGGTTTGGGAGGGGGTAGTTTAGGTTAATTAAGGAAATGATTAATCTGGACCGTTGATAAAAAATGATCAGTGGCCAGGATTCAGCAAGAATTGGATCGGGTTAGATAGGGATTTGGGCCTAGTTATGTTGGGCTGGTCTATAAGGTATTTTGGGCTAGCTAATTTAAATAATAAGTGGCTATTTATTAAATACCCTAATTAAATTAATTAAAATAATTTGTAAAATAGTTACTAATCATAAAAGAGTGAATTTCATGCATAGATATGATTTGAAAATGGGTATTTAGTATTTAGAAATACAAAAGGCTAATTTCTGATAAAAATAATGCAAATTATATGCAAGGGCTATAATTGCAAAGTTATTGCAATTGTAGTCAAACGTACGAAATTGGCTATTTATGAGATAATTTGGACCATAAATAGTAATATTACGTCAAGAAGTGTTTTGAAATAATTTATTATGCAATTTTATAATTATTATTAGAAATAAAATACTGGACAAATTAATAAAAAAAATATGGAAAAATTGTGGAAAAATACCAATTGATGCTAATGCATGACTTTGAAGGTATATACAATTTTAAAAATATTTTGGGAAAAATTGGGTATAAACTGTAATCCATATATACTCGTAGGAAAATATCTTAAAATAATGTAGGGCCTATCGGTTCTTATCAAATCATGAAATTTCATTTCGATAACAGCAACTTCAAGTAACGGTAAAACACATCTAATGACAACGGTAATATTTAAAACAACGGCAATCATCTCAAATAACTATTTCGGTATCATATCGAGTAAAAGACTTGTCCCACATGCAACTCAAAATAATCGTTAACTTATTCATATTAAAAATCATGTGTAAATCATGCAAGTTATGAAAATACAAATTGCGGTAAGATTATTACTCACAGTACTGTGCCGAAATACCAAATGCTTCACCTCGAGCAATTCGTACAAATTCCTCCAATGAATCTATAAATACATAATATCGATCTCATGATAATTTCCTTATTTAGGCTAATTCATAGCTAATTTAGAATACCTAACCCTCGAGGTTTCATATTTGACTCTTAATTCGCTGAATTATATTTACTCACATATGAGTAATTACTAACCTATTAACTCCAACTTATTCATATAATTTATTAATCCAATTTCATAAAGTTCTATTGATTCTTTAGGAAGAAAATTCTCAATTGTGTGAATGAACTAGTGTAATTTTTATTACTCTGTAGAATCTTCCAATCATGAGAATCGAAATTAAAATCTGCTAGAAGAAGAAGCTCAAGTAATACACATATGACATAATTAGTGGTTAAGATTCCTCAACAGTTATAGTTATGATTCCAACGCACTGCGCCAACTTCTTCCTCCTCCTTTTCTCTTTTCTTTCTTTCTTTCCCCGCTGGTTGTATTTTTCCGTTTCCTGAAGCTTTCTGCTTCGTCCCCTTCCCCTAACCCTTTTAAACTTTTGAGCAGATGCGTTCGTTATGGGCTTCGGCCCTTTTGTTTTAAATTCCTAACCTTTTTCCTTTTTTTTGTTTTGTTTTATCAGTTAGTTTTTTCTTTTTTTGTTGGACTTAAATTATTCACTAAATATCCAATATGTACTCATTTAAAATATTAGGGGTATTACATACATCAACCTTGAAACAATTAAGAAAAAGGGTGTGTTTGACATAACTCTCATTTTTCACTATTTGGTTGCACAAAATAGTTTGGAAAATATTCTCCTACATATCACATTTTCCTGAAATTGGAAGAAAATGACTTCCCTAGAAAAAGTTAGGAAAACATTATCCAAAAACTCCACCTACTCTCACATGTAACCCCAACCCCCCCTCCCCCCCGGTCCTCCCACCGCCAGTCCCCTCGCGCAGTAATTTTTCTTTTTAATATTTTCTATGCTAATTTTTTTTCCGGTTTACGGGTTCAAAATTTTACGAGTTCCAAAGTTATGAGTTCAGAGGTTTATTATAGAGTTTGCAGGTTCGAAAGTTTAGCAGTTCAGAAATTTATAAAATTTATGGGTTAGGAAGGTTTTTGGTTCGAAAGTTTATGGTTTCATGTTTATTGTATCTAGATTATTTATGAATACTCTTGAGCAGTTATTTTCCTTAATTTGCGTACCGAACACTGGAAAATGAGTAAGACTACTACTTGTTTTCCAAGAAAATATTTTCTTATTTTTGACGGAAAACATTTTTCGTTATACGAAACACACCCTAAGCAAGAAAAAGTATTCCCTTTCAACTAGGGGTATCAATGGATATTCACAAACGAACTAAACCGACCGAATTGTACCGTACCAAACCGATTTTTAGGTTTCTTTTAATAAAATCGTAAGTTTTTATATATTTCTATAACCGTACCAGTAATTAGGATAGATTTTTTATTTTATAAAAATAAACCGAAAAACTACCGAACCGTACCAGATAAATTTACATGTAAAAAATATATTTATATATTAAGTTTAAAAATAATAAAGCATTAAATTTTTCCGTGGGACTTGGAATTATGACCACATTACAAGTCAAGAAGTAATTAAACTCAAAACGCTAATTCCCAACCTATTATGCTACTCATGTTAAAACAAAACTTTCCAGCATATTCACTAGGAAGACACAAAGTATTCTAGCGATTATGAGTAACCAAGTACAATGTATTGAATACGATTCATTTCTTATGATTTAGATTTATCCTTTTTAAATATTTAATTTTCTCTAGACTTTATTCTTGAGTCCCAGCTTAGTTAATATCTTTCCACTCGCGTGATTTGTATTTTTTTGTCTTTTGCTTAATTTCTTTTATGCTATTGTAGAATAGTTAATGGATCTATACTTTGACTATCTTTCATATTCTTAATCCATCACCCTTTATATAGTAAAAATGTATAGAGAGTTTTGCTAAGTCCAATAAAAGTATGTACGTATGTTATTGCATTCTACTTCTACTACTTTTACATGACATTTAGAAAAATACCATGAATTAACCGAATCGTACCGACACCGAAGGGAAACCGACATGATTGAGATGATTTTGAAAAATCTAATTTTGATATACATAATAGAATAACCGAAAAATTAGTATGATACTAATTATATAAAATAAATAGCCGAACCGAACCATTGACACCCCTATTTTCAACTACATTTTCAAAGTCAGCCCTCTTAAAAAGAATTACCTAATAAAGATGATTCCTATAATATATGAAGGCAAACAAATTTACAGCATGAAACAACCTTAACCCTCATGCTACACAATATAACATAACACTATTTACATTGCCATAGATACATAGATGAGGAGACAAGGAAGATAACTTCTGGTGCCTGCATCTTTTTCAAATGGAAATCCAGCTTCTTTCTCTGTTTCAAATACATTACAGGTACAATTGAGTAGCCTCAATCGGAATACGTCTTATATCATCTTCTGCTACACACAGGTCACTACAATATACTGAGGAAAGCCTGCCATTATAAATTAGTTTAGGGCAACTTTTCTCAGACTTGGTTTGAGTAGAAGGAACCAAGTATGAAGTCAATCACGTTAACAGAAGAAGATGGTGAACCGAATCTCCTACTGCTCTATTTCCCTACCTGAATTCTCACTTTCTGTGAGCTTGCTTACATTGCCGGTCCCCAAGCTCGGATAAAGGAGGAGGGTTGTGGTAGGATGGCAGCCAGCATAAAACTTGCCAATTCATATTTTGGAACTGAAGTGTAGTAATAGTAGTAGTTGTTGTATTGCAATGCTAACTGTGCCAACAACGGACAGGAGGTCCGGACAGTATTTTTCTACAAACACAGAGACAGGCATCTTCATCAAGGTATTCAATGAAAATTAAGAGCATAAGATTATCTTTCAATCCTAATTTAAGTACCTTATCTTTACTTCAGATGTTATTTTTACCTTGCTTGAGTATCACATTCACTCGAAAGGATAGGCATCTTTCAAAACGGTCTATAGCTATGATCCTTCCATCCCAATTTAAGTACCTTATCCTCAGGTTTTAAATTATTCAGAGTCTGTTACAGTTATATAAGTTGTATAGCCCGTGTTACTACTATCTGGTATAAAAAAAATCATCAGATATACCATAAAACTACAGTACAACTGTACAAGTGAGTTAATTGCAACCTTAAAAGAACATTTTCATCACAAACAAAACATAAGAGATATTAAATAGAGAAAAAGAGACATTGTCTACAAACATACGTGCACACAAAATATCGACCAGATAGTTGTATATTTCTATCGTAGAAGTACTAGAGGGTATAGTATTTAGACAAGCTGAAAGAACACAGAAAATAATAATGCTTCCAGTAGTCATTTGTATCCAGAAAAGAAATAGATAGTATAATATGACAACCAAAAGCACAAGGAAAACTACAATTTCTAAAAGACAAATGTGTTTTCAACAAATGTAGCTTAAATTGCATGATAGAAGAGATGTAAAGTAAGAGAATAATTACTGTCACTGATAAACTGCAACTCTGCAAGATGGAAGATGAGAAAATCAAAGATAGAATTCAGAGATAACACTTCTTGGCTCGAGATTGCATTTGGCAACGAGGAAAAGAATTAGATAGCTACAGTTTGGAATCTAAAGAATAGTTTTCACGCAACATTTTATCTCATGACTTAACCTTTACCAATCCAAAGTAATAATCTCATGACTTAATAGTTCCCCCGGTTGCACAAGTATATTTGTTTCAGAGGATAATATACCAAGATATGAAAAAGATGGCATGAATATACCACGGAGAGAGAAGAATAGCCACTCAACCACAGTTTGATCTGTAGACGTCCTTTTAAGTATGATTTTGTTCATGAATGATCCACTGAATTGCAACTATTTCAACCAGAAGGAGAAGATTTCAATAGCAGTAATCTGTACATAGGAGCTCCACGGTCTATAACATGTTGCTCCCAATCCGATCGAATGCCAAAGGGATTTTCCTTCAACCACCCATCTTGATGACTGGTGCTATCTTCCAAATCATGCACTAATGTGAGCTTACCCTTACCATATTTCATAAATTCTTCTTTCATTCTCACTGCAACTTCTTTTACATCGGATTGGAGAAATACCTGTGCTTAAGTGAACAAATCTGGATTAGCACCCTTCACTCATGAAATAACTTTTGTCTTTCTCACACAAAACATATTAGCTATCCAAGCCACATTTTGGTATCTGATGATGAATATGAATATTTGCACCTTAGACCAAACCATTAAAGGACAAAAAAGGGAAGGGGAAAAAAAGGTGAATTCAGGGATTCTTAGCACTACCCTTCAAGCTTATACCTGTTAAGAAATATAAGAGACTACTTCCCGTTGATTTGATTCCTTTTTAAAAATGCATAACCGGAGATTGTTATATATTAGACTCTGTATAATATGGTAGGTAATCACCACCAACGAACAGATGAGATGACTCCACCCTTAACCGGAGGTCTATTATATGATCTTGAGCAATCTTCACCTTATGAACTAACTTTTGGAGTTGAGTAAAAACCAAGGTCCATGTTCTTAACAATATCTATCATTTATGTTACTGCTTGAATCATGTCAAAATTCGTTGCTTATTCAATCACACAGTTAATTACAATTCAATTAGAGACTCAATTGCATATCAGAGAGACAGCAAAGAGCTGCAGTTTTTATACCTTCCCATCAGAAGCCAGTAAGTCCGCTATTGCTTCAACTAATGATCTCTGCACCATCCTCCATCGGTATTCTGTTTTATTGAAATCTGGATTTGGACACTGCAGTTGCGAGTAAATTTGATTGTTCCATGTTATTAACATACAACTGATTACATGGCCAGTCTTGACCATGGAATTTTAATATGTATCTTAGATTCTATTCAAAAGAAGCAACAAAACGCCACCTACCTGTATTGTCACAAGAACCAGATCACCAGGGTAACTGGAAACAATGGACCGAAATGTTGATGTGGCATTTGTCGCTATGAAGTATCTAAGAAGAAAACACGAAAGAAGAAAACAAAAAATCAGAACACCTATAATAGAGGATTATCTGCTGCTATGATACAAGTGCAATGGCTAGTGCACACTTTTGAGGCAGATACTGATAACATTACTACACAATGACGTGTGAGATCATTCTAAAGCAATTAGAATTTAAAAGAAATAAGGTAAATTGGTTGCTAACTCAGATGTTAAACACAACACTGAGCTGAATATATTGGAGAATGCCACGCCCTTTAAAAACATAACAATTTCAAAAAATGTTTATGTGGCAGTGGCACCTTATGGTAGCGTGCATTTTAAGCCAGAAATCAGCAAACTTATTCCAACCTTTGGCACCGCTAAATCATATCTCTTGTTTACATCCTTATAAGTCATGATAACATGTTTTACTGACAAACTTCAAAGTTATTTGCGGTCTTTATAGTTCACATGCTTATCGCCAAATGCATATATTTTTGGATACCCTAGCCTTATACTGGGAAGAATTAGTAACACAAATTTCAGCTCCTTGATAAAATTCTATCCGTGTGCATATCTTATAAAGCAATTACATCTGGAGGACAATACATACCCATTTGTCATGCCAGAATGAGAAACATGATCAAGACAACGGCTCACCAACTGGAAACAGCGCAAAGCCAAATTATTAAAGCTTAGACAGAAAGCAGCAGAATAAACATTGTGCAAAAGCGACAACCTTTTCATTCATCTCCATGCCAAGAAAGTTCCAATCCTTCCTCATCTTTGCCATTCTGAACAGAAATAAGCCGTTGCCTATAATTTGGTTTCAACTGTGAGAACTAAGAACTAAGAACTAATTATGTCGTTTGGTGCTGCACAACAACATGGGTAATTCTGATATGCAGGCTAAAGCTAAGGAAACGGAAATATAAAACTAAAAGTTTATCTTAGTAACACAGGTGGCTGTCTCCCTCTAACTATAAGTTGGATTTTTTTACCATACAAAAATCAATCAACCAAGAAAGGACTATATGTCTATAACAAGTTTCAACATATACTCTCTACATTTCTCAAATCTCTTGTATGGGACGCACTGCAAGACGAGTGTTGTAGAAATATAGATTTAAAATGAGCGCGGTCATACAAGATCATAAATGATCACATCCGACAGAAAGTGCAAGTAGCCAGCATAGAGGATAACATGAGAGAAGGACGTTTGAGATAGTTCAGTCATGTCCCACGTAGACCTCCAAATCCACCAACCCATATTTGTGAAACCATGATGATCGAAGATGTTAAAAAGGAACGAATTAGACCTAAAATCACTAGGAGAAAAGTTGTCTCAAAAGACCTACAATTTCTTGAAATAAGGAAATGACGAAAAATAAACAAAGGAAGAAGAAGATCCATATAAGCGATATCAACTAGTTATGATTAAGGCTTTGACATATTAGTACACTTACATATAAGTGCAATATTCGTTAAGAGTCTTTTTAGAGTGGTTAAAGGTTTGTATTTCAGTAGAAAATGTTAAACTTCCAGTGAGAGAGAAACCCAAATAAATGAGAAGTAGAAGGAAACAGTTCAAACGGAGTGAAATGACCATTGAGGATATACATAGCCAACACTAACTAGCTTGAGATTGAAGTGAAGTTGTTCTTGTCGTTGAAAGTGTAGTGAGCATTACTGGGGTGTAATGAAGTATAAAGCTAATTTGAAGATTATATATATATATATATAGAGAGAGAGAAACTAGGGGCTCTAAACATCCTTCAAGAGTAAGAACTCTTTAACGGTATTATTCCAGGGATACAACCAGTGTATGGGGAAACCCGTGGATTCATTGCTAACAATTATGAGGCTATAATAGTATCTGAAAGACTAAATTAGAGTCCCTCCAGACACTCCCTCTGTAAAATTTTTATGTTTCATTGTAAATATGGAGCTTTTACTGGTGTAATCACATGACTGCACACATTCAAACCCAAAAAATATGATAGAATTTAGAGAAAGATTGAATCAGGCAAAAGAGAGATTTACCACTTCCTACGTCAACAACAAGAGGTAGGGCCGTATTGGCATATATAGCATCCCAATTCAACTCAAATGGGTATGCCTGCACAAACACCAAACACTCATTAGTTCTGAACCTAATACACATCTATCACTAAGCATACTTCATATATTAGTGGGCATGTTCAAAGTCAAGTTCCATGAGGAAAGGAGTCGGGGTGGGCGGCAAGTAGGTCTTTGACACCTTGCATGAGGAAAGGTCTATAGTTCTTTCATGAGGAATTAAGGCTTTGACACATTGCATTTACTACTCTAAGTAAATATTTCTGAACATATATGGTTCTGCAGCCCCAGCTAATACGCTCCACTTCGCAGAAGAATAGTCATTTTTTGAGTACATAACAATCATGTGGCCAGTGTTGCAAACATTGGTCAAGATGTGGATGGAAGGGACTTTTGATGAGCTTGTTTATTCGTGTTTCATTTCCTATTTAGTGAAATCTTTGTCCTTATCCATGTATCTATCTCCTTTTCTCTATTAACACAATTTCAAGACCCTAAGACAAGAGGGATAGTTGTCAACAGATGAGATACACTAATGTGTTTCAGCTTTTTAAAATCTATACTATATTAAAAGCACGAAGGCCTTATCAAAATACCGTTCGTCTTTTTTACCCTTTAAAAATAGAGTACACACTAGACAAAATAGTCATTTAACTATTTTCCTAATATTTAGGACTTCAAAATCACCTAAATTTTTATATTATCTTTTTCCTTATTTAAACAATATAATATACCAACAACAACATACCCTGTAAAATCCCACTAGTGGGGTCTAGGGAGAGTAGAGTGTACGCAGACCTTACCCCTACCTCGAAAAGGGTAGAGAGCCTGGTTCCCGAAGACTCTCAGCTCAATAAGAGAGACAATAATATCAAAAAAGAAACAAAAGAAAAGGCATGTAACAACAAAAGATGCTAGAAAGAAAATAACAACATCGAATAAGTGAAAGAACAATAACACAAAACTATGCAAAACAACAATGTGAACACAACATAGACCGCTAACAAACCTAAACAAAATTCTAACAGACTACCCGGTACAAAGAGGGAAGAACTCTCAACTACCCCCTTGCCTACCACCCTAATGCTCGACCTCCACATGTTCCTATCAAGAGCCATGTCCTTGGAAATTTGAAGTCGTGCCATGTCTTGCCTGATCACCTCGCCTCAATACTTCTTAGGCCGCCCTCTGCCTCTTCTCATACCTGCCAAAGTCAACCGCTCACACCTCCTAACCGGTGCATCTAGGCTTCTCCTCCGCACGTGTCCGAACCATCTAAGCGCGCTTCCCGCATCTTGTCGTCCACGGGAGCTACATCCACCCTCTCCCGAATATCTTCATTCCTAATCTTATCCAGCCTAGTGTGCCCACACATCCAT
>ML387524.1:0-13245 GCA_005239525.1 Nicotiana knightiana | reverse complement strand
CTAGCAGTTGACTACGTGTCGAAATGGGTGGAGGCAATTGCATTGCCGACGAATGATGCCATGGTTGTCGCTGCGTTTGTGAAGAAGAATATATTCTCCAGATTTGGTACTCCACGAGCCTTGATTAGTGATGAAGGAACCCATTTTTGCAATCGGTTGTTGAATAACCTTTTAGCTAAATACGGTGTCCGTCATCGAGTTGCAACAGCATATCACCCTCAAACAAGTGGACAAGCAGAGGTATCCAATAGAGAAATCAAGCAAATACTAGAGAAAACGGTGAGTGTGAACAGGAAAGATTGGGCTGCTAAGTTAGATGACGCTTTATGGGCATACAGAACAGCATACAAAACACCAATTGGGGCATCACCGTACAAGCTGGTCTATGGGAAGGCATGTCACCTGCCCGTAGAGCTTGAACACAAGGCGTATTGGGCCATCAAGAAGTTAAACATGAACCTTGAAGCCACGGGTGAGAAAAGATTGTTGTAGTTGGATGAATTGAATGAGTTCAGGTTGCACTCATACGAAAATTTCAAACTTTACAAAGAAAAGATCAAGAGATGGCATGACAAACATATACATCCGCGTCATTTTGAGCCTGGCCAACAGGTACTATTATTCAATTCTAGGCTTAGACTGTTTCCTGGAAAGCTGAAATCGAGATGGTCAGGCCCGTTTGAGATAGTGAGAGTCACTCCATATGGTGCACTTGAATTGCGAGCTATACATGGTGAAAGAACATTTTTAGTCAATGGGCATAGAGTCAAACATTATTGGGTTGGTACCATAAATCGTGAGAAGACCAAAGTCGTGCTCGCTGATGACTGAGGCGAGGTTCTGTGTCGTGCCACGATGTTAAATCAGGCGCTTCATAGGAGGCAACCTATTGACTTGTTGTAATCGTCGTGCCACGACATTAACTAAGGCGCTTATTGAGAGGCAACCCAATACTTAGTTAAATCTTAACATATCTTGAAGAATTTCATATAAGTATAGGTATTAATGAGCTTGCGAGTGCATTAAAGTGAAAGGAGCAGTGTTCTTGCATGACGGAAGGTGAGACGAAGGCCAGGGGGTACCTGGCGATACAGCCTTAACGCCTGGAAAACGCCAGGGCAGGCTGGGCGTTTCATCCCTAACGCTTGGCAAACGCCAGGGCAGGTTGGGCATTTCAGCCCTAACGCCTGGCAAACGCCAGGGTAGGCTGGGCGTTTGGGATCCAACGCCTGGCTAACGCCAGTGGGTCCGAGATTTAAGACTAAAACGCACGTCTAACGCCAGGTAAGTATCTTCTTCTAATTTTTTCATCTCCCATATCCCTCTCAAGCAAGAGTTTGCTCCCAAGAATACAAACAATAACGAATTGCTCTCACACTCACACTACAACTCATAGATTACCCACACATCTACACACCCACATCAACTCTTCACCCACACATATGCACACGCACAACACACACAAGTATGCACAGGCACAATTTCGGGGCTCACCTCATCAAATTAACACTCATCAATCATTGAGGTATGATCTTATCCCTATTCTGTGTAAATTCGACTTGGGTGTTACATTTATATATGGTGTAGCCGTGATTCATGGTGGTTCCTTATGGGTTTATGAATTTCATGGTCATATTGTATAATGTTTTGCATCCCAAGCCCCGAAACCCTCTAGGAATGGGGTGAATTTTTTAAACTAAGTGGTATTATGGAACCCCAACCAGATGTGGGTACATGAGGCAGTCCCTCAATTCCATAAGAGCTCTTATGGAATTGTGCATGCCAAGTGCTCGATATAATGCCTCAATGGAAATACATATCCCATTTGGAGACCGAGTCTCAGGGAAACATCCCACTAGTATCATGCATTGTCAATTCCATGAAATGTTAAGTGTGAAGAGGCTCACGAGAAACCCTTTGGGTCAATTATTCATTAACGTACCAAGGTGAAGTCTGAGTAACCTTTGGAAAGCTTTTGTACACACTTTGTGACACCCACTAACTACTGATCATATGTGCAGGAAAAACAATACTACTCAGAAGATCCACTGGCAAGGGGATGGCCACGTCTTCGGCCCCAGCTAAAAGCAAAGCAAAACCCCCACAACCCCAAAAGAAAAGAAAAGGGGGGATGCTACTTCCAATATGACTGGTGAGGAAGCAGTAGTTGTTGTCGCTGCTATGAGACAACGACCCACTGGTGAATGGGAATATGGTCTCAACAGCATACCAGTGCAATCCAGGAAATGGTATGCATGCTGCAAACCGAAGCATGTTCACCCTGAAGGGGCCATTAAGGAAGAGAGTCTAAGATCAAAATATCCAGCGATTTGGCGGAGCATCCATGAGTTGGGGCTGGGATATGTGTTCAGACACAATGGTGACATCAACCTCAACTTAGTCCGAGAATTCTATGCAGGGTTTGACCCTAAGGAAAAGAACGGATTGGTGCCAATTCGTGGGCACTTAGTAGATTTTTCGGCCAAGGCCATATGCGATTTCCTAGGTGCACCAAATGTTCCGGTGGAGCCTCTAGAGCAATTAATCCGCCATACCAACTTTAGAGAGGTGAGGCACACACTTTGTGGGGTTGATTCCAGGGCTGCTTGGATTCGGGATAGAGCCACCAATCGCCATAAAGGATTTCCAAAGAAGAAAATGAAGGCTGAGACCCAGGTGTGGCTTAAAGTGAATAATGCACGGATACTACCATGCAACCATGACACCTTAATCAGCTGAGAGAGGATTTGTGTGCTCTACTTCCTCATGACGGGGCAGAGGGTGAATGTTGGCCAGCTGACGCGCTATCAAATGGGGTTGGTGCGTTCGAGCAATAGAATTGATCGAATACCATTCCCAAATTTAATAACTCAGTTCTTGCTAAATGAGAATGTAGCGCTTGAGCCCAACTTTGACCATACCATTGATCAATTTCAACGAGAGACTGACATCTCTGGCCTAAGACTGAAGGAAGAGCCCTCCCTGACCAATGCAGAGCGCAATGTGCAGGATGACAGCTTCATGGCCTATCTTTATAGGATGATAGATTTGCAGTTGCGAATAGGAGGTCGGCCGGCATCAGTTGATGAGAGAGTTGAATTGGATCAGAGGTACCCGCTAAATGCTCATGCAATGCAGATGATTGGAGCGGGTGAGGGATACAGGCTCCTGATGATGAGGATATCAACACTCCTGATGACTCTGATGCAGAGCCAATGCGCTCGGATGAGGAAGATGATGAAGAAGATGAGCATGAGGAGGAGTGGAGAGCGTCAGATGATGACGATGCTGAATGATCAGGGAGTTTATTGTACCTTGCTTCTATTACTGCTTTTGTCTCTATATAATGCACTAGGGACAGTGCATGGATTAAGTGTGGGGTGTGTATGTTGTATTTTGTTTTTACTTATGAAGTGTGGAATTGTTGTACCGTATGTGGGTTTGTATTGTAGTTTTGTATTCATGATAGTAAATGATTTTCTTTCTTTTAAGTTTTTGTAGTTGTTTTATATATATATATAAATATGTGAACTTTTCCCGACGATATAGTTCTCTTGAGGGAAGTAAGTCTAAAGAAAATACTACCAAAAATTATTTTTTTTTAGGTAGTGTAGTAATTTCCCCTTGGTTTTTCTTTTGACCACGGTTCTTTTCCAAGGGTGTATCTTGAACCGGGTAATTTAAATTAATTTTGTTTTTGTTTAGAGTAGTTAGGAAGAAACTGAGTAAATTAGAGATACCCTATGACATGTTTGATGCCAGCATATTAGGTGATGACATACATTCTGTTTTCCCTAATATTTGGTTTGACATGTGATGGCAGAGAAAAAAAATAAATAGCCTAATTTGTGACGCCTTAGCTCAGTTGTTTGACTTGTATTCTACATAGTGTAGTATTGCTTAATTCTCTCAATTTTGTGTGTCTGCTTAACTTGAGAGTTGAATAAAAAAGTTGTGATTGAGTCATGTGCAATGTGTGAGTGAGGTTTAGTGATTTTCTATGCGATCCTGCGTAGTCTAGAACTTGCCCCGTATGTTAATCGAAGCGAAATTGTAGGTTATGCTAATCTAGGAGATGACGTAGGCATTTTCTTGCTTGATCATGGATGTGCTTGTCACATAAGAATTACATTTTCCATTGCTAGCCCCGTTGAGCCTTTAGACATTTTCTTTGGTACCCTCATTACAAGTCGTACCCCTATTTTGTTCTTAAATTGAGATTTTTTGCACCTTTTCCTCCTAAGGCACTTAGTCTCTAAAAGAAGTAAGGTAAGATATTGGGGAGTAAATTTTGAGTGGAGCCATGGAAAGACTCGTTAGTGCACTAAAAATTGTATTCAAGAGTCACTAGCCATTGAATCTTCATGTATGGAGTGTGTGTAGGAAAGAAAAAAAATGATAGTAAAAGTATGTACAAAAAGATACACACCTCCAATTTTTATTAATTTGTGCTAGAGAAAATATAGAAGTGCTTAATTGAAAAACGGCTATGTTGAATATGAATTGTGGCAAGGGAATTGGTTGAGAAGAAGNGTGCTTTTGTGATAAAAATACACGTTATATGTGCATAATGGAGTCTATTTCATGTGTAGGTTAATTGGAGATGGAAGCCGAGCTAAATGGGTGCATAAACTTCAAAAATACGCTCAAGAGTCGAAAAAGAGTGACCCTGGTCATAGCCGGGCGTTTGGCCACTAAAGCCAGGCATGCCCAGGCATTAAGGGAGTGTTTGGCCCTTAAGGCCAGGGTGACCCTGGCGTTAGCCAAGCATTTGACCCCTAACGCCAGGTCTGCCCAGGCGTTAAAGGGGGCGTTTGGGGCTTAGCGCCTGGGTGCCTGGTCCAGTCAACTCCGATTTTTAAAGGTTTTTAAGTGTTTCCCGGTTGGAATAGAAATCTCCTACACGTTTAGGGTTTATCCCAAACATATAAATAGACCCAATAACACAACTTTGAAGGGAGGATTCCATTTTTTGAGAGAATATACACACAAGATCATTGAAGAAGCAAAGGATAATCAGTTTTCTTCATCTTAATCTAGTATTTTTCATTGATGCAAAAACTTATGCAATTGTTTAATTCTAGTATGAGTGGCTAACACCCATTGTTCTGGGGTTGTGGTTTAGCCATGAATATTGTTATTCGATATTAACTTAACCTTGATTATAATTCGCTCAATATATGGTTGTTTCTTCAATTCTGCGTTTAATTGCTTAATTGTTTGGCCAGCAATTTGGTTCTATATACTATCTATGTTATGCTTGGGAAAGCCGTATATAGATTAGAGAAGAATTGAAGAGAGCGCGATCTTAACCCTTCAGGGGAGCGGATTTGTGGTTAGGATAGGAATATACCTAGTCACCGTGCTTAATTAAACATCGTAATCTTAGTGCGTTCTAATAGATTAATTTCATAGGAATATAGGCGTTAATCTATTGAGAATAGGCGAGTAGTACTTCGGGAGAAGGCTATGAGAGCATTTATCGATTAATTAGCAACCATGAGTGAATTATATGAAAGGGAGAGTTAATTAGAATGCAATATGAATGGTCAATTTATTACAACCTNGATTTTGTTTTGGCTCGATTAAATAGCAAGTAGAGTGATTCAATAAGTAGTTTACGCAAGTCCCTGTGGGTTCGACATTCGATTTAACATTATATTACTTGCTACGACCACATATACTTGCGTGTGCGGTTTGGGACCAACACAAATTTTATAGGATCCCTTTCCGACGATGTCGAGGATATGATACGGTCCTTCCCAGTTCGGGCCAAGCTTTCCTTCATTAGGATCTCGTGTATTGAGGGTGAAAGTTCTCAGAACTAGGTCCCCGATTTTAAAGTGTCAAAGATTGGTTCTTCGGTTGTAGTACCTCTCGATCCGCTGCTTCTATGTGGCCATTTGAATGAGGGCAGCTTCCCGTTTTTCATCTAGCAATTCGAGGCTTGTATTCATAGCCTCGTGATTTGACTCTTCCCTTGTATATCAAAACCTGACACTCAGTTCCCCGACTTCGACTGGGATCAGAGCTTCGGCGCCGTAGACTAAAGAGAATGGCATTGCCCCCGTACTGGATTTTGACGTTGTTAGATATGCCCAAAGGACCTCGGGTAATATTTCTCTCTATTTTCCCTTAGCGTCGTTCAATCTTTTCTTTAGATTTTGAATTATGGTCTTGTTTGTCGATTTGGCCTGTCCGTTCCCACTAGGATGGTATGGCGTTGACAAGATCCTTTTCATTTTGTGGTCTTCGATAAACTTTGTTACTTTGCTACCGATGAATTTCTTTCTATTGTCGCATACAACCTCGGCAGGCATCCCGAATTAGCATAATAATGTGATCCCAGATGAAGTCTATAACTTCTTTTTCTCTGACTTTCTCGTAGGCCAGTGCTTCAACCCACTTAGATAAAGAGTCAGTCATAAACAAAATGAATTTATCTTTACCTGGGGCCGATGGTAGAGGGACGACGATATCCATTCCCCATTTCATGAATGGCCATGGGGATAGGACTGAATGGAGTTGCTCTTCGGGTCGCTGGATCATCGGCACATATCTTTGGCACTTGTCGCACTTTCGAACGAATTCCTTAGAGTTCTTTTCCATATTGTCCCAATAGTATCCTGCTCTGATGACTTTGTGAACCAATGATAAATGATTCCTGCAAGTGCCCTCGTGAATTTCCCGTAGGACGTATTCGGTGTTCCGGGACCCAAACATATTGCCAACAGTCTATCGAACATCCTTCTATATAGAGTTCCATCTTCGTCCAATGTGAATTGTGCGGCCTTCGTACGTAGAGTTCTCAATTCCTTAGGATCCGATGGAAGCTTCCCGTTTTTTAGATACTCGATATATTTATTCCTCCAATCCCAGGTTATACTTGTGGAGTTTATTTCGGCATGGACTTCTTTGATTACTGACCTTGAAAGTTGTACGAAAGTCCCCGAGCTAATTTCGTCGTCTTCGACCTATGACCCCAAATTTGCAAGGGCATCAACCTCACTTTTTATTCTCGAGGTACATGTTATAGGGTCCATTCTTTAAACCGATGTAGTGTTAGTTGTTGTTTGTCCAAGTACCTCTGCATTCGATCTTCTCGAACCTCGAAGGTTCTGTTGACTTGGTTTACCACAAGTAGGAAGTCATATTTGGCCTCGATGACCTCTGCTCCCAAACTCTTAGCTAGCTCAAGACCTGCAATCATGTCCTCATACTCGGCTTCATTGTTAGTTAACTTGAAAGTTTTGATAGACTGTCTAATTGTATTACCTGTGGACGGTTTCAAAATGATGCCTAGCCCGGACCCCTTCACGTTCGAAGCGATGTCTATGAAGAGGGTCCATAACCCCGATAATGTACCCGATTTTGAATAATAGTTCCTTTTCGACCTTGGGTACGAGGGCTGGCATAAAGTCGGCCACGAAGTCTGCTAAGATTTGAGACTTGATGGTCGTACGGGGTTGATACTCGATATCTTAGATCTCGATAGACTGTTTTGCCAATCGTCCCGATAGTTCGGGCTTATGTAAAAGATTGTGAAGAGGATAAGTAGTCACCACACAGATCGGGTGACATTGAAAATATTGTTTTAATTTCCTAGAGGTGCTTATTAGGGAAAGCGCTAATTTTTCTAAGTGTGGGTACCGGGTCTCGGCCTCACCTAAAGTTCGACTAACATAGTAAACAGGAAATTGCGTACCTTGTTCCTCTCGTAACAGGACCCAACTTACCACGATTTTCGAGACTGCCAAGTACAAATAGAGTTGCTCGTTCGCTTTCAGAGAAGAAATGATGACTTCTATCTAAAGACCTCGAGATGAATCGGCCTAGGGCGGATATGCACCCCGTTAATCTTTGTACGGCCTTAACATTGTCCACGACTGTGATGTCTTCAATTGCCTTAATTTTATCGGGGTTGATTTCAATTCCCCGATTTGATACCATAAAGATAAGGAACTTGCCCGAATTGACCCCGAATGCATATTTCTCCGGGTTGAGCTTCATGTTGTACTTCCTTAGTATATCGAAGGTCTCCTGCAAATGTTTCAAATGGTCCTCTGCTCGCAGGGACTTAACTAGTATATCGCCAATATAGACCTCCAGTGATTTAGCTATTTGTTTCTCGAACATTCAATTTATTATGCATTGGTAAGTAGCACCAGCATTTATTAGTCCAAACAGCATTACATTATAACAATAGGTGTCGTACTTAGTGATGAACAGAGTCTTTATCTGATCCTCCGGGTTTATTTGTATTTGATTGTGCCGGAGTAGGCATCGAGAAAACTAAGGATCTCGTGTCCGGCTGTGGCGTCGATCATACGATCGATATTTGGCAGAGGAAAAGAGTCTTTAGGACATTCTTTGTTTAAATCCTTATAGTCTATGCATATTCTAAGTTTTTTCCCTTTTTTAGGGACCAGAACTACGTTTGCTAACCATTCGGGATATTTTACTTCCCGAATGGATCCTATTTTCAGAAGTTTGGTTACCTCGTCCTTGATGAATGCATGTTTTACCTCGGACTGGGGCTTCCTCTTTTGCTTTACCGGACGGAACTTCGGGTCCAAACTCAATCGATGGGTAGTGATCTCCGGTAGGATCCCTGTCATGTCAAGGCGGGACCAAGCAAAATAATCCATATTATCGATAAGGAATTTAATGAGTTTTTCCCTGAGCTTGGGGGTTAAGCTCGTGCCCAGGTATACCTTTCGCTCGGATAGGTACTCGATCAATATGACTTGCTCCAGCTCTTCGACTATCGATATGGTGGGGTTGGAATCCTCGGGGAATATGAAGGACCGAGGGATCCAGTAGTCATCATCCTCGTCCGTACCCTGCTTCTCCGACTGAGTCAAGGCCGGTGCCTGTGGTTGCTCTTTAACCTCCTTTTTTCCATTTGAATCCGATCATTTTGCTGACGAGAGTGCTGATATCAGTATTAATTCATCGATCGCGAATATTTCTATGGCAGCATGTTGTTCCCATACACCATTTTATTCCATCCAACATTAGGAATTTCAGCATTTGGTGAAGGGTTGAAGGGACTGCCCTCATGTTGTGAATCCAGGGTCTTCTGAGCAGGGCATTGTATCTCATATCGCCCTCGATCACATGGAACTTGGTTTCTTGAATATTCCCAGCTGCATTTACTGGTAGGATTATTTCACCTTTAGTTGTTTCACTGGCCATGTTGCAACCAATGAGAACCCTAGCTTCGGGCACGATCTGGTCCTGTAGGCCGAGCTGCTCCACGACCCTCAATTGAATAATATTGGACGAGCTCCCTGAATCAACTAAAACACGTTTAACCTAAATTTTATTCATAAGGATAGATATTACCAATGCATCATTATGGGGTTGTGAGATCCCCTCTGCTTCCTCGTCATTGAACGACAAGGTGTCTTCTAGTACATATTCATGAGTCTGTTTCTCCCTGGTGATCGATACCTTGCTGCGTTTGAACACGGCCCCTTGTGGTATGTCGACCCTACCAACGATTATATGTATCACGTGATATGATTCTTCCTGTTTGTTTTCCCTGCTTGCATCCCTGTCTCTAAAGTGATTTTTAGCTCGGTCACTTAAGAATTCTCGAAGGTGCCCCTCGTTGAACAGAAGGGCCACCTCATCTCTCAATTGTCTGCAGTCTTCGGTTCTATGACCATGGGTACCATGGTATTTTCATATTTGGTTGGGGTTTCTTTGAGATGGATCGGTCTGTAAGAGTCTGGGCCATCTTGTATCTTTGATTCACCAAATGGCTGACACAATTTCTGATGCGTCGATGTTGAAGTTGTATTCTGATAATCGTGGTGCTTCTATGGGATCAACATGTTTATCGAAGCCACTTTTGCTTATGAGCCCTCGAGAGCTTTGTCCTCGGCCATTCCTTTGATCATTTTGAACGGGATTACGTCCTGGGCCGTTGTTCCTACGATCTGCGTTGTATGGTTGATACCGATCCTTGTTTTATCGGGGTTCTCTGTCGATGAACCTTTGAACTCTGCCAACAGGCCTGTTTGGATAGGCGGAAACGGAAGGGGTCCTTAATTGATCATCCTCGACCCTGATTTTGACTGGTACCTGTTGGACCAAGAAGCTGAATGGTTTTGAAGATTGACAAAGTAACTCAAAGTTGAACCAGGTCCATCACTGTAGACACAGAAACATGCAGAGTTAATGGCACGTGAGGTGCACAAGCAGGAGATAACGAAATCCATGATCTAAACGAGATATCTCCTGATCGAAAAGATTGCAAATTGATAAGGAGATGGACTCCTTATTCAGTAAGAACAGAATCAAGGTAAGGGAGGATTTAGGGAGTTGAGATTAACGAGAACTCTTTCACCAAGGAAGAGTAGCATTAGGATTCTAGTTAATTTTGTATCTACTAAATCCTATATATATTGCAGAATGTTCTTATTGTAGAGAGACGCACAAAACAGAAATTTATCAAGAATTGAGAGCAAAATTCGTGAAGAAATTTTGCAAGCAGTTCGAGCCAAATTGGAGAGTGCGAATCTGGAGCTACTTGAACCAGCTAGAAGAACCAGTTCCATTTGTTGTCTTTTAGTCTAGTTTATTTGTAGTAGGTGATTACAAATTATACCTTTCAGCTTTATCTAGAAGCAATTATAATAGGTACTGAGTGTTCAAGTTATAGTTAACTTGAAGTTTGTCGCAAATAGCTAAAGGCTAGTTTGCCACAAAAGGTTAGAGTTAATCCTTAGGTTTACAAAAGAGTCTATTTTTTAAATGTTGTTTGGGNTGGTAACCACACAAATCACCCCCCCCCCCTCTTGTGTGGTATTGACATAGATAAACATCAATTGGTATCAGAGCGGGTTATCCTTGAAGAGGCTAACACCTTAGGAAAAGATCAAGATGAGTGCACCACCTGGGAACTGGGAGGACAATCAACTGCTAGGCCACCACTCTTCAATGGCTAGTACTACTCTTGGTGGAAGAACAGGATGAAGGATCACTTAATTGGAGAAGACTATGAACTATGGGACACAGTTACTGACGGTCCTTTGGTCACCATGAAGAAGACTGCTGAAAGAGTAGATATGCCAAATACAAGAGCTGACTGCACTACTGAAGACTTAAGAAAATGGGAAAAAAATTCCAAGGCCAAGAATTGGCTTGTGTGTGGACTTGGTCCAGATGAGCACAGCAGAATTCAAAGTTACACCACTGCCAAAGAAATTTGGGACACTTTGCAAGTGTCTCATGAAGGAACTGCACAAGTGAAAAGATCCAGAGGTACATTACTATATTCTCAATATGAGAATTTCGCTACAAAGGAAGAAGAAACCATCCAAGAGATGTACACTAGGTTCACTAATCTAACAAATAAACTAAAATCTCTTGGAAGGACTATCCTTGAAGAAGATAAGGTTAAAAAGATTTTGACAAGGGTTTCGCCAATCTCTTGGGAGAGTAAGATCACTACTATTCAGGAATCCAAGAACATGGAAAACCTCATATTGGATGATCTAATTGGAAATCTCGCCGCCTATGAACTTAGAAGGCAGACAATGAAGATGGATGCTCCCAACAAGAAAAGAAGTCTGGCACTGAGAATCACTAAGGGAAATGATCTGGAGGAAGATGAAATGGCTATGATCACCAAGGAATTCAGAAACTATCTCATTAGGAAAAAGGGCATCTCAAGAGGTGGAAAATACAACAAGGCAAAGGCACCAGAAAAACCCACCAACGAGGGATGCTACAAATGTGAAAAAACTTATCATCACATCAAGAACTGACCTCAGTGGGAAGTTGAATGGAAAAGGGAAAGATCTGAACGAAGGAACCGGAAGAAGGAACTGGTTCATCCCAAGAAAAACACAACATCAACAAAAGCTATGGTTGCTGCTTGGGGAGAAAGTTCAGATGATGAAGATGGAGATGAGCAAGCGCTCATGGCAATTGGTGAATCGGATGAGGAATCAGAGGTAAGTATATCTCATCTCAAAAACAAGATTAAGTTCCTATCCAAAGAAAAGATCTCTGAATTATTACTTGACTTCATTGATGATTCTGAAGAAATAAATAAAGAGAAGCAACAGATGTCTAAGGAGTGTGTAATGTTAAAAGCAAAGTGTAAGAACCTGGAACTCAGAGTAAGTGAATTTGTGAGTGAAAACACTGCTCTGAAGAACCAGGTTCATCCACTTGAAACAAATGTCCTAGAGTTAAATTTGAAAATTTAAAACTGAAACTAGGAACCAGTAAGAAGACAACTGACAACTCTCAACTCATCTTAGAAGAAAATGTAGGCAGACTAAAGGATGAGTTGTATAAGAAAGATGAACAGATAAGAGGGTTGAAAGAGGAACTTGGTAAGGTTAAGCATGAACTGGACCAAACATGCAAATGGAATAAATCCTCTGATGCTTTAACATGGCTACAGGAAAATCACAGTAGCAACAGAAGAGGACTTGGCTTTGGGAGTCAACCGCCTAAGTGGGATCCCAAAAGCAAGTACCTCACTCTTCCTGAGAGCAAAATTTGTACCCACTGTGGTAAGACTGGTCATTACAAAATTGAATGCAATGCAAAAGAGCAGGCCAGTCAAAAGAATAAAAGTTTTGTTCGAAAGAAAAATTGGTTACCAAATTGGGCAAAAAAGGACTTATTCATCCTTTCTCTTATAGAAAGGGACCCAAACTATTTTGGGTTCCTAAGACTAACTCCTGATTTTCTTTTGTAGGTTCAAGTGAAAGGGATCATTCAAATATGGTACATGGATAGTTGCTACTCAAAACACATGGCTGGCAACAAGGAACAATTCCATTCACTTGAGAACCTCAAAGGAGGAAATGTCTCCTTTGAAAATGGAAAGAAAGGTGAAATCATTGGGATTGGTAAGGTAGGTAAGGATAACACATGTTCCATTGAGAACGTTTACTTGATAGATGGCTTGAAATATAGCATGATTAGTGTGTCACAACTGTGTGGCAGAGGCAACCTGGTTGCATTCACTTCTGCAAAATGCTTTGTAATTAATCTTATCACTAACATGTTTAAGTGTGCTGGACAGTGATCCCTTCCTTTGGCACAAAAGACTTGGCCATGCTAGTCTGAATCAACTCAACAAATTAGTATCCAAGGAATTAGTGATAAGATTTCCTAACATTAAGTTCAAGGAAGATAATGTTTGTGAGTCTTGTGCAAGGGGGAAGAAGGTAAGATCATCTTTCAAAAGCAAGAAAATGGTAAGTACCACCA
>ML387523.1:8683-35016 GCA_005239525.1 Nicotiana knightiana | reverse complement strand
TAAAGCTCATAAAATGCGAGGGATATAATGCTTAAAATCACGAATTCTAGCCACACATCATGTATCGAAGAAATGTGCAAAGTATGAAGAAACATATAAATACGTAGAACCATGATCAAATAATACTGCAGCATCCCGGTGACAGACTGAGATAATACCTGTAATCACTATATCTGAAGTTATGGCATCTGGTCTGCCCGGAAGTGCATATAAACGGGCATGTCCTCCACCTGACCGACCTCCCCCTCTGGAGCGGCCTCTGACTGACTGACCTCCACCCCTGGCTGCCTGAGCGGATGGTGTAGAAACTGGTGCTGAAGTTGGATGCTGGTTCCTGTGCTGAAATGAACTACCAGAAAGGCGAGGACAATACCTTTTGAAGTGACCCGGATCCCCACACTCGAAACAACCTCTACCAGCAATTGGTGATGGGGACTGAAGGGAACCCCTTGGACTAGGGTAGCTAAGAAGAATCATGTGCTGAGGAACCCTGAACTGATGGTGGACGGGATGAGCTATGGGATAGAAGTGCACTAAATGAGGAACGGTCCGGATGAGAGCTACGGGGACCGTGTCCTGATGAAGCACCACTGTAAGCTGGACGAGCTGGGGGAGGAGACCTGAATGGTCTACCTCTGCTGTGCCGAGACTGGCCTCCTGAGTGATCACCACTATAACTACCAGAACCTCGAGTCCTCTTGGACTCTCTCTCAACACGCTCCTGGCGGCGTATTAATTCAATATCCCTGGATATGTCAACTACCTCCTCAAAAGAAGCACGAGATACCCTCTCCCTGGTCAGAAAAATTTGTAGCTGGTAAGCGAGACCATCAACAAATCTCTGAATCCTCTCTCTGTCTGTGGGAACTAGCCAGATAGCATGACGGGATAACTCAGAGAACCTCATCTCATACTGCGTCACGATCATGTCTCTCTGACGCAACTGCTCGAACTCTCTGCGCAGCTCCTCTCTGCGAGATTGTGGTATATACTTCTCCAGAAAGAGAATGTGGAATTGGTGCCATGTAAGGGGCGATGCATCAGCGGGTCTATGCCTCTCACAGGCCTCCCACCAAGCAAGTGCAGCTCCTGAAAACTAGAATGTAGTGAATGGAACCCCACTGGCCTCTAATATCCCTGCAGTACATAGTATCCTCTAACACTTGTCCAAGAAGGCCTGGGCATCCTCGCCCTCTGTACCACTAAAAGTCGGAGACTGGAGTCTGCTGAACCTCTCCAACCTACGCTGCTCATCATCAGCTAAAGCTGGGACCACATAATCCTGTACAGGAGTAATCTGCTGCACTAGGGCTGCCCCAAGTGTCTGAAGTCCCTGAGTGACCTGTCCGGGCAGCTGAAGTCTGGATGCCTCCCCCGGCCTGAGAAGTAATAGCAGTAGTGGACATAGCGACGGCCTGTGCCAAGCTGGTGCACACCTTCAAAATCTGGGCTAGGGTCTCCCGGAGACCCGGAATCACAATGGGCACTGCTGGTGCCTGAGTCTGCCCCGCTGGAATCTCAGCTGGGGGGACATGCTCTTGAGCAATGGGAGGGTCCACAGTACTGCCCCGACTTCTGTGCGGGCTGCACCCCTCCCTCTGCCACGGCCTCGACCACAACCTCGACCTCGGGCTGGTCCTGCTGGGATCTGGTCACCACTATCAGTAGCACGAGTCCTCACCATCTGTGAGAGAATGAAAACAACATAAGTTTAGTTTCAGAGTTCAATAGAGTCGCACGACAGAATTCAAAGAATGTGAGATTTTTCCTAAAGGTTTTGTATCCTCTCGAAGAAAAGTACAGACGTCTCCGTACCGATCCGCAAGACTCTACTAAACCTGCCCATGATTGGTGAGACCTATTTAACCTAGCGCTCTGATACCAACTTGTCACGACCCAATTCCAGAGTCGTGATAGCGCATGTCGTGGAACTAGGCAAGCCACCCATTTATTATAACTAAATTGTAATTACCAATATAATATCCTTTTTAACAAGTCTGAAATCAATAATAGTAATAGTAAATCAATTTTTTGGGAAACCAGTTTATGAAATTCAAAATCCAAATCCTACTAATCCCGGATCCAGTGTCACACAGTCATGAGCTGCTAGTACTTAATACAACCAAAGAAATGACTAACATAGTCTGAAAATAAATATGACATGTAGAAAGGAAAGAGAAGACGAGATCACGGTCGACAGCTGCTACCTCGTCAACTATGATGAAACTGTTGTTACTCACTGACCCGAGCTGAATTCCGTTGTACCTGGATCTGCACACAAGGTGCAGGGGGTAACGTGAGTACATCAACTCAGTAGTAATGAAATCAAACTACGGGCTGAGAGGTAGTGACGGACTAAACCTCCGATAATTCAAACAACAATATATAACTTGGACATGACAGTAATATATCAGGAAATAGACACGATGCATCAATATATGTCTGTAACTCTGCATACTAGCATGAATTCATATAGAAATGATGTGTACTCATTAATCAAGTTCTCATAAGGTGGTCCACTCAGTACTAGAATACGGCCTTCCGGCCCAGGGAAGTCCATCCCGGATATTACATAAACACAAGTGACACAGTCACCAAGTACTGAGGAAAAAGGCCGATCCAACCCCCACAGAGAAGATCCATCTCTGGAACATAATAAGCACGGAGAATATCCATCTCAGGAACATAATAATCACGGAGAAAATCCGTCTCTGGTACATAATTCTCGGACAAATCCATGTCCAGGGAAATCCATCCCTCAATATTTGTGCGCTCACTAGGGGTGTAAGGACTCCGGAGGGGCTCTTTTCAGCCCAAGCACCATATCAAACCAACGAAGGCATAGTTTTAGGATTGCTGCGGTGTGCAGTCCAACCTCATAACTGTCTCAAAACCAGGCTCCAAGCCTCACTCAGTCAGTACCTTCCAGTCTCACTCACAATGCTCTAACATATGAAAATTCAGCCCAAACCAGTGATAATATAGAATAAGCTAGCAACTTACTAGACTGAGGCATGAAACATATACTATAACAGTACTGAGTACATGAGAGCATTAAACATGAATAGAGACAACAATAACCGACCATTCTGGTCTGAACACATCGGCGTGAAGCCTTAACATTTATACTTAGAATGATTTCTATTGTGTTCAAGGTAAATACCACCTTCATAGTACAAATATCAACCTGAGATAACCATTAGACAGTGTCATGGGATGAGCCAGGCTACAAATATTCGTTAAACGCCCGCATGCCCGTCACTTGGCAAGTGCGTCACCTTAATTAACATCAAATATCAAATAGTTTGGGGTTTCGAACCCTCAGTTCCAGGTTTGGAAGTGTTACTTACCTCAAAACCGGCTAATACACTACTCCGCAGTGCCCTTGCCTCTATATTCGGCCTCTGAGTGCTCCAAATCTACCAACAATCAGATGTATATCATTATAGTATGCTAAGGAACTAATCCCAATCGAAATGTACTAAAAATACTCAAAAATACAAATTGGTCAAACCCGACCCCCGGTCCCACGTCCTGAAACTCAGAAATTTTTATACGAAATTGTTCTTCATCATCTCACGAGTCCGTACATATAAAGAACACTAAATTCAGAGTCCAATTGACCCCTCAAATCCCCATTTTAAAGACTCTTAATCCCAAGCCCTAATTACCCAAGTTACACTGATTTTCCCCTAATTTCCACCATAAATCCGACCCTTAATCACTTATAAACGAGTTTAGAGTCCAAAAATCTTACCTTGGTGAAGAACTATCGAATCCCCTCTTCAAAACCCTTCCAAAAGCTTCAAACCTGGATGAAATATTGAGAAAATGGCTAAAATTCGCGAAGGCACGTTTTTATACTTTCTGTCCAGTGGGTCCGCACCTGCGACCACTTACTCGCACCAGCGGAACCGCACCTGCGGAAAATCCCAAGTATCCTAACTTCCGCACCCGCGGTGCCACGTCTGCTCCTGCGGAACCGCACATGTGTCTCCCATCCGCAGGTGCGAAAACACCAGCAACAGAACATCAGCAGTGACAAAACCATTCCAAACCCCCGTTAACCATCCGAAACCATCCAGATCCATCGGGACCCCAACCAAACATACCACCGCATCATATATGATCATTCAAACTTATTCGAGCCTCCGAAACATCAAACATAACATCAAAACCTCAAAAACACATCGAATTCAAGCATATGGACTTTGAAATTTCTAAAATCTTCCAACGATGCCGAAACTATCCAAAACAATTCTGATTGCCTGTAATTTTGCAGACATATCCCAAATGACATTACGAACCTGTTCCAACTTCTGGAATTTCATTCCGACCCCGATAGCCCATTTTCCATTGCCAACCCCGGAAATTACCAAAAACTAACTTTCGCCAATTCAAGTCTAATTCTACACCGGACATCACAAAAATATTCTGAACACACTCCTAAGTCCCAAATCACTTACCGAAGCTATCCGAGCCATAAAATCCACATTCCGAGGTCGTTTCCCAATAAGTCAACTCTCAGTTGACTTTTCTAACTTTAAGGCTATCTCTAAAGGCTACATGACTGAACTCTCACTACAACCCTTCAATTTCAAGCCTATCGACCCTAACACATCAATAACAGAATAACCAACATATGAAGAGTCAATAATAGCAATTATAATGCAGGTTCTATGTAACAACGGGTCGGGTGGTTACAGAAACAAACTTTGAATTTGTGTAAATTAAAAAGATCTAAATAAAACATGCCCCAATGATTCTTTTCCTTTGCGTAATATCGATCGCATGATCGATGCCACGGCCGACCACGATATCCTCAGTTTTCTCGATGCTTATTCCGGGTACAACCAAATACAAATGAACCCGGATGACCAGGAATTGATCTCGTTCATCACTAAATATGGTACCTACTGCTATAACGTAATGTCATTTGGATTTAAAAAATGTTGGTGCCACCTACCAACGCCTAGTAAATCGGATGTTCGAAGAACAAACAGGGAAATCTATGAAAGTTTACATTGACGATATGCTAGTTAAGTCCCTGCGAGCAGAGGACCATTTGAAGCATTTGCAGGAAACCTTTAGTATATTAAATAAATACAACATGAAGTTGAACCCAAAAAAATACGCGTTCGGGGTCGGGTCAGGTCAGGAAAATTTCTCAGATTCATGGTATCCAACCGAGTAACCGAGATCAACTCCGACAAGATCAAAGCTATCAAGGACATCACGGAAGTAGACAACGTAAAGGCCGTGCAAAGGTTAACGGGAGCATAGCCGCCCTGGGGCGATTTATCTTGAGTCCTCCGATAAGATCCATCGATTTTTCTCGTTGTTGAAGAAGAAAAATAATTTCACATGGACTCCGGAATGCCAGCAGGCCTTGGAAGAGCTTAAACAATACTTATCGAGCCTGCCACTGCTTCACACGCCGAGGGAAGACGAACAATTGTACTTATATTTGGCAGTATCAGAGATAGAGATAAGTGGAGTCCTAGTACAGGAAGAACAAGGTATGCAATTTCCTATTTGTTATGTTAGTCGGGCCTTAGGTGAGGCCGAAACTAGGTATGCCCACCTAGAAAAGCTGGCGCTCATTTTGATAAGCGCCTCTAAGAAACTAAAACCATATTTTCAATGTCACCCATATGTGTTATAACAACTTATCCACTTCTAAACATTATGCATAAACCCGAGATTTTCGGATGGTTGTCCAAATGGACTGTAGAAATCAACGGATATGATATTGAATATTGACCCTAAACAACCATTAAGTTTCAAAATTTGGCAGACTTCGTGGCTGACTTCACACGAGCCCTAGTACCCGAGGTCGAAAGAGAGTTGTTGGTAAACTCGGGTACATCCTGGGGAATCTGGACCCTCTTTACGGGCGGTGCTTCTAACGCAAAAGGGTCCATACTCGGCATCGTACTAAAACCACCCACATGCAACGTGGTTAGGCAATCTATTAGAACCGTGAAATTGACTAACAACGAGGTCGAACATGAGGCCATGATTACAGGTCTCGAACTAGCCAAAGGTTTGGGAGCAGAGGTGATAGAAGCCAAATGCGACTCCCTTCTCGTTGTGAATCAGGTTAACGGAACCTTTGAAGTTAGAGAAGAATACCTAGATAAGTTACAAGTAACTTTGCATTGATTTAAGTAGTGGACTTTGCAACATGTGCCTCAAGATTAGAATAGTGAGGCCGATGCCCTCGCAAACTTAGGGTCATCGGTCAAGGACAACGAGCTCAATTCAAGGGTTGTTGTGTAACTCATGAGGTCAGTAGTCGGAGAAGACCACGCCGTGATAAACTCCACGAGCTTGACCTGGGATTGGAGAAATAAGTACATAGAGTATTTGAAGACCGGAAAACTTCCCTTAGATCCAAAAGAATTGAGGTCCATGTGCATGAGGGCAGCACGATTCACCTTGTCCGAAGACGGAACCTTGTTCGGAAGAATATTCGATGGTCCACTAGCGATATGTATAGGACCGGGAGATACCGAGTATGTTT
Organism: Nicotiana knightiana; assembly: GCA_005239525.1. Lineage (NCBI taxonomy): Eukaryota > Viridiplantae > Streptophyta > Magnoliopsida > Solanales > Solanaceae > Nicotiana > Nicotiana knightiana. The sequence continues at coordinate 28,490 of ML387523.1, read as the reverse complement.
TGAGGGAAGCTCGTGAGGGCACTTGCGAAAATCATTCTGGTGCTGAATCATTGGTTCAAAAGGTAATCAGAGCCGACTATTACTGGGTCGATTTGGAAAAAAGATGCGAAAGAGTTTGTTAGAAAATGTGACAAATGCCAAAGACATGCCCCGATGATTCACCAACCCGTGGAACTACTCAATTCGGTCTTGTCACCATGGCCATTCATGAAGTGCGGGATGGACATCGTTGGCCCTCTTTCATGGGCATAAGGTAAAGCTCAATTTATTTTGTTTATGACTGACTATATTTATAAGTGGGTTTGAAGAACATGCCTTCGAGAAAGTTAGGGAGAAGGAAGTCATCGACTTCATTTGGGACCACGACATATGTCGGTTCGGGATGCCATCTAAAATTGTGTGTGACAACGGGAAACAGTTCATCGGCAGCAAAGTAACCAAATTTCTCGAAGATCACAAGATCAAAAGAATCATATCAACACCTTATCATCCTTGTGGTAATGGTCAATCTGAATCGACCAACAAAACCATCATCCAAAATCTTAAGAAAAGGCTAACCGATGCCAAAGGAAAGTGGATGGAAATTCTGCCCGAAGTTATTTGGGCATATCGCACAACCTCAAAATCCAGTATCGGGGATATCCCATTCTCATTGGTTTATGGCGTCTAAGCTCTAATACCGATCGAAGTCGGAGAGTCGAGTATCAGGTTCCGATATGCAACAAAAAAATCAAATGACGAGGCCATGAATACGATCTTAGAACTGTTGGATGAAAGGCGTGAAGTCGCCCTCGTCCGATTGGCCGCCCAAAAATAACGGATTGAGAGATACTACAATCGAAGAGCCAATCTTCGATATTTTAACGTCGGGGACTTACTGCTAAGGAAAGTCACCCTCAACAACCGAAATCCGAACGAAGGGAAATTGGGTTCGAATTGGGAAGGACCGTACCAGATTCTCAAGGTCACTCGAAAGGGTCCTACAAGCTCGGAATGATAAATGGAGAAAAAATACCGATCAATTGGAATATATCTCACCTAAAACGATATTAATGTTAAGGTACGACCCCTTTCCATTTCCTTTTTATATCAGACTAACATTTGCAGGTGGTCAATGAGAAACGACGATGGATTTTTTGGCGAACGACACGAAGTCTTTAGGTCTGAAAACACGTGTTGCACTCTTTTTTCCTTAGATCGGTTTTGTCCCAAATGGGTTTTTCGGCGAGGTTTTTAACGAGGAAACAATGAATCGTGCTAACTTAGAATCAAGCCTTCAACAATATCCGAGGTTCCTTTGAAATCAACCTCGAATACTGGGGGGTTATCCTCGGATATACATTATCTTCGAATATCAACTCTAGCAAGGAAACTACTTCATAAAGGGAAGGTCTCGATATATAGGATTTATTGTATGGGCCAAACGGTCAAAACGAACCGTGCCCGCGTAGATTGCTCGAGCCTTGGCATAAAACATATATGCATGTATGATTGTTTTGCTCGAGAACAAAGAGAAGTACTTTCCATGCAAACATCTTATGATTTTAAAAATTTTCCTCTTTACATCCCCTTAAAGAGCTTCGTACTTTCGAAAATAACGAGCCCAAGGGCAATACATAATCGGAATGCGAATGACCACCCTCACTCAGGGACTGTCGTCCAACTCAGACAGCCCAAGTCATCGGGCCTAGGGTGCAAAAGATCTATTAGGCAACTCCCTGATTTCTAAATGCCACAGCCACCCCACTCAGGGACTATTATCTCGGACAAGCATGAATAACTCGGGAAAATAAGCCCAATGGGCAGTTCCCGAACTAAAAGACTACGACCAATTTAACACGTCTCGGAGACATCCGAAACCCATAACAAAAAATAGGCCTTCGAAAAATAAAAAAATCACAACCGGTTCTAAAGGCTACCCTCGGCAAAGTCATAAACATAAGATATTATCGGGGAAAAATATTCGATAACATCGAACCCCAACAAGGTCTTAACCTAGAATGGCAATAAAGGTAAGGTTTGTTTGAACCCTCGAACACAACCTTATTGTTCCATGCTAAGGAATTTTAACCTTTGTGAATACAAGTAATAAAGCAAAGGAAAAATTTGAGAGCCAAAAGGGGAAGAAAGGCCTTATATAAAATATTTTTTTACAAAGGCCAAATCGGCCTAATACAAAAATTTACAATGGCCAAAACGGCTTCAAAAAAGATGCAAAAGAAAGCAAAAAATATAAAGGCCTAAGTGGCCTGGTATTCATCGGAAGTAGCATCTCCATCCTCGGGATCTTCCCCATCTTCGGATTCGCTTAAGCTCTCGGAGTCTTCCTCAGGAAAGACCAGCTTCCAGATGTTGGCTTCCTCTGCTTTGGCATTATCGATTTTGGCCATAATATTGAAGCCCTAAGCATGAACTCCCTCGAGGGCTTCCCTTAGATCTTTCCATTTTTCACGATCCATCATGCTCTTAACCTTCGCCTGGATGGCCTCGACGTCGACCTTAAATTGGGCCATTTTAGCATCAGCTTTGGTGTTAGCCACGACCACCTCAAATATGGCCACTTAGAGTTCATTGGCCAAGCTCTCCTTATCAAAAATAGCCAAGTCCAATTGAGATTGAAGCCCCTTGATCTTCTCGACCTGCACCAAGGCCTTCCAATTTGCATCTTGGAGCTGGGTCTCATCCGACTCCAGTTGTGCTTGGACGATTTCCTTTTTCGAGGCTAAGATGTCCATATTCTTTTTGAATTCTTCATCCTCGACTTGTATCGCATCTACCCGTGTCTTGATCTGCCTGATCAATTCGAGCCTCTATCAGACATGCAGGATCGGATCATTAGTTACTATCTCCAATTCATCTTCACTATGGTGAAGCACTCGAAATACATGCTCGGCCATCTCGACATGCTTACTCTGAGCCGCTTCTAAATCGGCCCGAAGCTTATCACTCAGAAGCTTGTAAGTATGCCCCTTCTAGGTGAGTGCTCGGACTTCAACCTCGTGCTCCTCCCGGATTCAGAAGAGAGCTTCATAATGCAACACTGAAGCCTACAAGCACGAATAAAGATGTTGAATTATTCATGACTTCAAGTTTAAAATAAATAACAAAGTGACCCTCGAACTTACCCCGTTCAGAGCATGTTGGACCTCTTTAAATAGGCAAGGGGCCTCCGTCGCATTCATCACGACTTGATATTCCTCGGTCACTAAGCATCTAAGGTAGCTAGCAACCCCCACTGGGGCAGAGAAGACTTGGGCATCCTCAAGGACAAAAAAAGTTATCGACCGCCTGCGGTCGGGGTTATCACTTGGGGGTCGGGAATTGACCTACCAATTTTGGCCTCTATGGAGACCCAGTAGAACCCGATGATAGTACCTTATTTGGCACCGGCAAGTCACCAAGTCCGGCGAAATATTCCAAAGCGGTAGACTCAAATCCATCTAAGAAGCCGTGGATGTCAGCCACCCCCTAAGGCCCCTCATAAGAACGACTTCCTAACATACCGGCATCACGAATCATGGCGTCCGAAATTTTAGGGAGCCGGAAATATCGATCACTTCGAGATCATACCTCGGGATATCTTTAGCAACTCGAGAAGCGTCTCCCTTGGTCTCTTTCTCTACCCTCTCGGGGACTTCAGCCACTGCCTCTTCTACGACCTCCATGGCTTGAGGTGTTTCAGAATCGCGTCTTACTCGGGCCACCAACTCATACTTTTCTTCTTCTTCTTCTTCGGACTCGTCCCTCAACCGATTAAGTGAGTATGATTAAAATTCTCGGGCCCCGCTTTTTTGGGCTTATGCATCAGCCGTTTCCTCGGTCTCTTATTCTCGGAGCCGGAGGAAATCAGGGCTTTTTTCTTCCCCTTCTCTTTGACCTGTTTTGGAGCAGGGGGGTCGGCGTATGTATCATCATCGGCTAATGGAGGCCTCATATCTATGTCCTTTGGCAAGCATGCGAGAAAAAAACATAACAAATCAGAGGCTGTTGATAAAAATAAATGGGATCATATAGAACCGGCGGGATAGCTCTTACCATGATTGCGAGCCTTCCATCGAACCTTCGATAGTTCTGTCCAAGCCCGCTCAGAATACGGCCTTTGTGACACAAGGCCCTCGACCCATTCCTTGAGTTCTGGAATTGGGTCCGGCATCTGGGCCACAGATGTAACACCAAAAAACATCAATGAAGAAAAAGATAAGTGGGAAAACAACGAGATCAAAAGCGAAGTACTACTTACGTTGCATGTTCCATTTCTCGGGAAATGGAATGTCTCCAGCAGGAATCAGGTCCGAGGTCTTTACTCAAACAAATCGGCCCTAACAACCTCGGTCCCGAGTTTTGTCTATGCTGGAGAACGTGGCCCGGCGAGCAAGCTTGATCAACCGCCTCGATAGAGTCGGGGACTGTAGAGGCACATAAGGTGGTCGAGGGTAAAGGGACATCCCTCGATTTTGCTTTCGAAAAATCGGAGGAGAATCACTATTCTCCAGAAGAAGAGGTAGATTTGGCCGAGAGTCACATCATATCTCTTGCAAAAGGAAACAATGATAGGGTCTTAGGGAACCAACGTGAAGGGGTAAGTGTAGACACTTAGAAAACCCTCCACGTGGGTAGTGATCGATTGCTCGGGCGAAGTAACCACCACATGCTTGTTGACCTAGTTGCAGTCCTCTTTAACCTTGGTGAGGAGGTCTTCGGTGATTGTGCATATGTACCTAAAAATCGGCTCACATCGGTCCAGTACCGAGGAGGTCTATTTGACCTTAAAATCAGTGACAGTAGGGCACCCTGCCGGAATGAATTCCTCAGGCGAGGTTCCGCCGCAGCCCCGCCGCGGACAAGTCGTGATGAAGAAGCGGTCTCCTTTTGCGGTACGATTTTAGAAGTTTTCGCCATCGAAGAACAGGAGAGAAGAGAATTAAGATGGTATGCGGTTTGATGAAAGTTCAAGAAATTTGGGTGCAAGAGTTGTAAAGCAAAGGAAATTTTGAAGAAAAAGCAAGATTAGGAGGAGCTTTGAATATAAAAGTTTGAATGAGGAAAATCTAGGGTACTTATAGCTTGCTGGTGACATTCAGAATCGGTAGTGTCCGACCAGCGACTGACAGACATTTAATGCCTTGGTAACTGGACCAACGGGACGTTTCGATTCCATTTGTCGCTTACATCACAGTCAGGTTCGTCGCTTACATCATGGCCCATCGAGGTGGGATTTGGAAGTTCATGTCATTTCTCGTTACCCTCTCTCCGAGAAACGAGGATTATCTGTATACGATAAAATCGAGCCCACCCCTTGTGTGAACTAATCAAGACTGGAATATGGTAGATTAAGGCTCGACCTTGAACCCATACCAAATCGATATCTAAGGTTACACCGTCAAAGCTCGAGCCCCGAGGACCAAAAAAAATTGAGATCGAGGAAAATTTGCTGAGCTGGGTGAAGGAAAGACAAAATATCCACGATCGAGCGTAGATCACGGCGGAGATCTCCGCATGTATCAAGGATAGACCGATTAATTAGCCAACCATGAGATTTCTTACTTCATTTAGAATTGTACCAAGAGTAGCACTACTATAAAAAGGGGGTACGATCATTTGTAGAATACATCACATTTACGCAATACAAAGCAACACACTGCCTTCTTCTAGCTTTCAATATCTTGTTACTCTGTTCTTATTTCAGTTGAATCTTCGCTTGGTTTGAAGGTGATCGAACTCGAGGGCCAAGGCTATTCAATTTATTTGGTTTGCATTTATTTCTTTCACAGTCAATTTTATATTTATATATATATATATATATATATATTCTCAATTTGTGCTAAGTTATATCACATATTCTTAAAATTACGTGTACATTCAATTGTTATCCGTTTTTAGAATAAGCAAATACAATAGTTAGTAATTTACTTATTTCATAATAGAATTTGATTATCATTAGGTTGCATGGTAGATTGAAGATAAGATACTTTACAGCTACCAGACTACTTTTCATGGGTTTGCGCTTCAACTTGGTGAAAGTAAAAAATTTACAAGGAGCAAATAGTATTTTAGCTTTTGTCTGCAATTTGTGAATACTGGCTACAAAGTTAAATATTTTAGAAAAATTGGATACAACATAAATAGCACATGTAGTACTCATGAACATTTGATCTGCTCATCTTGTTCCAATTTGACCGATTGGAGTGAGTATATATTCATTGACAGGTAAATTTGAGCATAACCCAAGTCATTTCAACTAGAAGTTTGGACCAATTTGGACAGCTTATTTAGCTCAATTAACCCGGGGAAAAGATTGTCTAAATATAAAAATAAAAACATCAAACTTGGTTGGTAGTCATGATAGATAAAAGGACAAAAAATTGTAACTTTGATTTAGATAATTAACCAAATTCTAAAAGAACAAAATAAACATATGAAAAATGCTCAAGTATGACCTGTTGAGTTATGACCCACTATTTATCCCTGAATGATCGGGTTTCAAACGTAGCCAGATTTATAAGTGATAACTGAAAATTAGTCACAGTTTTAAAAGTAATTGAAATTTAATCACTTTTCATGTAAAGATAAATTTGAACGAAAACACTGTTTAAAATCTATAAAATATTCCAGCTTAATATACTGGACTTCCAGCATAAAATATTGGACTTCCAACATAATATACTGGAATTCCAGCAATGTACGAACTTCCAGCATATTATTTCACATGTGATTCAATCTCCAATATATTACGCTAGAACTTTCCGTGTGTTTGAGTTCCAGCTTAATATGTAAGAAGTTCATACACAACCAATCTCAATTATATTATGCTGGAACTTTCCGTGTTACAACAAAATAATGGTTATTTTCAATGACTTTGCAAATGCTGAATATTTTTGAATTACCAGTCCAAAAACTGACTACCCGAGCGATTTTCACTAATTGATCCCGCCAATTGACCCATAAAAGACCGGGAAACTGACATATACCACTCTAAAAATTAATTGGCAATGAAACGACTTTCCTGGCAGGGTATATTAGAGTAGTAATGATATGAACCTCGATCAACTAAACCAAGCCTGCATCTCTTTTTGAATTGGACTGAGAAAGTTTAGTGATCTTTTACGGTGATTTTTCGTCATACCACACTTCTCGGCAATCTTGGCAAGAACAGTTACTTCTTTTTCCTTCAGATAAGGTCAATGAGGAAATTTAACCAAGTCTATCATGTTACACATCTAACGTAGCAGGGGAAAAACAGCAAAAAAGCATTTCATTTTTCAACTGTAAACATTTTTCTGTAACCAAACAAATACTACCATTTATCTACTATTTACAATTTCCGTTATAAGGTTATCATCTAATTCATTAATAATCCACATTCTATATTGGATAGATAGAACACATCCAGGCACAAATGCAACACATGAACTTTGTTGCTCATTCTACTTACAACATACAATGGGCCCATCTGTATTCAACTGCTCACGTCCAAATATTTGCAATTTCAGTTCACAAGACTTTCTCGGATGCTACACAAACCAATTCGCTGTACAAGCATCTCATTTGAAACTGTCCTTGGCTTGCACATTCCTAAAAGCATCAGACCAGTACTTGCAGACATAACAGTAAACTGACACTGCAGCAAAATGCAAACCGTGTCAGTACAAGTGTGAATCCTAGGCAGGTGAATGAGGAAGGAATAAAAAAAATAACAAACAAATACAAGAGAAAATACTAATCCTAAGAGTGACAGTAAAGAATTAATTGTGGACCTCAAGTCTAAGGTGACTTGTGAGATCAGAAAAGCTGAAGCAAAAACGTTTGTCTCTTCCCAAAGGGAAACTTAACTCAATAGTCTTTTATAAGCCCATTTTATAAAGAAGTAAGATTTCTCAATGCTACCAAAAAAGCATTTTCATATCCCCTCCCATATAATACTTTCTTTTCTCCCGAGTTTGTGGATAGGAGGACAGAACTACAGTAGAACTCCCTATAACTTGACAGATGTAGAGGGTATTTACCTCAGTACAATTGACAGCAGAATTTATGGGGCTGCAGGACTTGAGAAATTTGACAGTGGCTTCTTTACGAATGGATGTTCCAGTAGTTCAGCTGCAGTTGGCCGATCATTTGGATTAACTCGCAAGCATCTATTTATGAAATCCTGAGCTTCTGCCGATAACGTATCTGGTATCGGAGGAGGTTCGCCTCTGCCTATCCTGAACAGTGCTTGCATCTGTCGCACAAACCAATCAAAAAGAGCTTGACATGTGAATCTCCGCAATACCTGAGGTAAACTAGAGTTTCTCTAAGCCATAAACGATATTTTATTTCTTCTTTTGCCTATTCATATTTAATGAAGTGCCATTGTTTAAGTAACATCTAACAACATTCAGAATGTCTTCCTTTTGGCTACAAGAAACTACGTCATTCAAGACACATATTGTTGTAATAATCAGGTATTTACCAGGACTAACATTCTAAATTAAAATCAGACAAAAATATAGCAAAAATTTAAACAATAAAAACACTGAACTTTTTCCAAGAATATAAGAGACTTAGACTGGCTTTATAATCTCATGCAACAGATGTTGCCTCTGAATTCTAGATCAGCTACAGCTACAGAAGATCTATTACAACTGAAGTGATGAAAAAAGCTAAAAGACCAGTAAACGCTTATGCTAAATGGAAGAATATTTTCAGGAAAATTTATACTGGCAGTCAAAAGAGAAAGCATAAAATTAACATACAGCTGCTTCCCTGCAGTTGTCTGCTACTAGATCGTGAATGTAAACTTCTTCAAAATATATTTGTCACTAAAGCTTTGCATTTGAGTTCACAATAACCTCATTTGACCTTTTATTTTTATTTTTATGAAGTATAACCTTCTATATGACTTTAGGCTATAACTTTCAGCGGTTTCATGCGCAGGAGAATAATTTTAGAATCGGATCAAGTCATTCCCATACTCCAACTCAAACAAAAACAGATGTTATAAATCAAGTGCTGCAATTTCCATGTAGAAAAATTTAATCATTGAGCTATAACATACCCCTTCCAAGTGAGAATAAGGAATTTGGCCAGTTAACATTTCTAAGACAGTACAACCCAGACTCCATATATCAGCAGGAAGCCCATATCCGTTGTTCTTCCTATTAACGACCTGAAACAGCTCAAAGACAAATTTTATGAGCCAAACCTGTAAATATGTAGAACTCTTTCTTTTACTATATTACTACATTCAAAGAATAAGAAAAAAAAATGCAAACAGATCAGAGCAAAGAGTAAATATGATCATCAACAATATGATCATGTGGAATCATCTTTAATATGGCAAACTTAATGGGTGAAGTATGCGACAACATCTCCTAGGCAGATTAACTAGAAGTGTTATGATTCTCCCAACAGACATTTGCTGAAGCAAAGATATATGAAACTCTACTCCTAAATGGTCACGTTGTATCTCATTAGCTACATAATTGCACAAGCAACTTTTATCCAAACTACTGTGCCATTTTACAACACTTTTACACATCCTTTGCAGCATAGACATGTACAACTTGCATGTATCTATCTTTTACCAAACCTAAGCGACCACTTATTGAACATTATTTAATAGCTTCTCATTAAAATGAACTAACTTTTTATTTATTTTGAAAATGAATTAAAAATTTAAAAGGAACAACAAAATGTATCGATACAGGATGAATATTAGAATGGCAAAAAAAACCCTGAGTGAGGCGCTAGCCACAACTACGCTTAAATCCCAAGCTAATTAGATCAGCTATAGGAACCCTCGCTAACCATGTCGTTCCATTTAGACCCGTATCAATCCAATATTTGAAATTTTAGGTCATCTAGTACCAAAGGTTCTCTACATTTTCTATTGTCGTACAAATCTCTAACAAAACTAAAAGACTCCTATTGAACTAAACATTACTCACAACTAACTGATATCGCCTATATGGATCTTTTTCTTCCATTGTGCGCTATTCTGCATAGGGAGTGCGGGGCGGATAAAAAGCATCAACATATTGTACAGGCTGAAAGATTGTATCAGCTACTTTTTCCATGACCCCAACTACTTTTGAGCATGCATGTCTATGGTGAGCAGGTTTTTTTGGGGGGGAAGGGGGGAGAGAGTAGGAATCGTAAACGTCCAACTTTCAAGAAATTCTGATGCAGAAGACAAACCTCTGGGGCCATCCAGAATGCAGTTCCTTTGCAAGACTTGATGTCATTCAATTTTGCTGCCTGTAAAGAAATTTAGCAAGTTACAAGACTGAAGGAAATAGAGAAGTCCTACTTTGTTTCAAGAGACAGAGTAACTAGGTATCAGAATGAACCAGGGTGTATAGAAGCGGAACAAATAAGAGAAATTCAATATAGCCGACTCAACTAGTACGCGATTAAGACTTAGTTGACTGATTGATATAAGACCAACTAAAGGAAAAAAACTACAGACTGCATAACTATCTCACCTTTGCCAGTCCGAAATCTGCAAGCTTCACAGAACCAATAGCATCCACCAAAATATTGGCACACTTAATGTCCCTTCAAGAAGAGCATAAATAGAAATCTCAGAAACAATTTCTCGAAAAAGTCTAAGAAAGAAGTTTCCATGACATCATGTAAAATGTACTTGAACTTTCCAGATTGTCACTAGTCATACAGATATTAGTGTCACAGAAAAGTCTCTTGACCACTCTGATATGTACAGAACAACATGACAGGCTAACAGCTATTTGATCCTCTTTCCCCTATCATCCTCCTTTTTACTAAAGCCAGTAGCAACACTTATTTGACAACCTCCTAATTAGAGTTATTTGCAGACATGGAGGAACAAAGCTATTGGTAAGCTGTAAGGACCACATTTAAAATGCGCTCATACAGGCACATCACATCACATACACCTTCCAAAAGTTCCCCAATAACACCACTCCATGAGCCTCTTCTTATTTTATTTTTTATTTATTATTATTATTATTGATTGGTAAAGTTCCATGAGCATATTGATCTGCAGTCCTTGTCCTACCATATTGAGAAAGAGAAGAAGTTCCCTTCTCTCTCTAATTTCTCCGAAAAGAGCACCCAGCTGCTAGGGCAAGCATATCAAGAGAATGGCATATCCATCTGACGTTTTTGTCCTATCATATTAAAGAAAGATAAGAAATTCCGGCTCTTCCTCTAGTTTCTTGAGTAAGCATTCTGGTGCTAGAGCAGAACAACCTAAAGCACCGAGAATGTAAATGCAGAAGAGCACAAACTTATCGACCAGCCTATGATATTCTTTCTTCATAGGTTTGATGAAGATGAAATAATTATTTGTGCCAGCTTCAGCTCACATGAAGATACCAGGATAATGCTGTAGCTTGATGATATCACAGCAAGATATTCCTAACAAGAAATGCCCACAGACAATCCTCTCAGACCTAAGTCATTTATTTAGAAACATGGTATGATGATTGATGACTAAACGGTCTTCTAGTGATGGAAAGATAAGTTCACATGCACACATCTCAGCAAAGAATCAAGACACTGGTCACCGCTCGTAATGACCAAAAATCAGCAATGTAGAGAGAACATATGTATCACCTGTGAATCACATTTCTGGAATGAAGATAATGCAACCCACTCAAAATTTGCCTGGTGTAATCTGAAACATGGGAATCACGCAAGCGATACTTGCGGTAGACACTTGCAAGTGAACCTTTTGTAACAAGCTCAAGAAAGATATACAGTTTGCTCTCGTCCTGAAGATAGAAGAACGTTGTGAATTTGTAAGTAAAAGATGAGAAGAATAATTTTCTCATAAGTTTGTCATTATAAGATCAATGTCATCAGATCTCGATTTAGAAGATGATGTTACCAATTAAAAGATCCAACTCTCAACTAAGCTACACAACTACAGAAAAGAGTTTCTCTATTCAAACCATCTAATAGTACCTTTGTCCATGTATAGCACAGTTTCGTTATAATCTAATAACTTACACAGCAAAAAGGAAGTAAATCTGAAGAAGATGCATAATCTGGATTATGATAGCATACCTTCTCTGTGCCATGATAGCGAACTATATTTTTATGTCGAAACTGACTTAGAAGAGATATCTCCTGCACAAACAAACCTGGTGTTAGGAGAATGGGAAAAACAATAGCCAAAAGATAAGCAGTGAAATGGCCAATAGATGCAGAAGTATACCTGTTCCAATTGATAAAGGCTTTGCTGGTTTCCTGGGTCAAATAACGAAACTTCCTTGACCGCAAAAAAGAATCCATCACTGTGTGCAGAAGAATAAGGAACGAAATTTAAAAATCATATTGTTTTTCTTATTAGAAGAAAGATGAGTTATTACAGGAGTAAAGGATATTAGAGTTGAAATATGTCCTTTCAGACCTAAGTTAACATGTTTAACTGACAAGACTATATTAGAAGTTATATGCTAGCAGGCCCTTCCAGTAATTTGTAAGTCCACCACCAGTACAACCTTCAGAACATTATTGCAGTCGCACCACATTGAACCAAGAAAATCACTTTCTATAAAATGAAGATTGTCTGCACTAGAGGTTTTGTTATGAATATGAAGATTCACTAAGCATACAAAATTACACACACACACACATAAGATGAGTAGAACATTCCTTCGGTCGGCTCTGTAGAGCAAGGTGAGATAGATAAATGCCCAATCTTACAGTAGCTAATTGTCGGTCTTAGACCCCCCCCCCCCTCGCCCAAACAAACACACACACACACACATATAAATATGTATGACAAAGAGGAATATATGTCAGGAGACACAGTCCAGCTGAAAATGCAAGGAATCAAGAAGTACAACAGGACAAAGGGCAGAACAAAAAATTCCATTTTAATAAGAATGAATATTGTAGTTTGGATGCCCAATCTGATACTTGCATGTTCACTTTACTATAAGCAGCTGGAGTGAGGGAGCTTTTCCTTACCCATCATATGGATTCTTCTCCTATGTGTCAAAGAATCAACCCTTAGGCCTAAATAGCTAAAATTTGGTCAACATATAAAACCTTTATCAGCTTTCTTGGTCTATGGTTTTCTAAAGGTTTTCTCGCTTCCCATATACAATTTCCCCAGCCCGGTACACTAAGCTCCCGCTATGCGCGGGGTCCAGGAAAGGGCCGGACCACAAGGGTCTACTGTACACAGCCTTACCCTGCATTTCTGCAAGAGGTTGTTTCCACGGCTTAAATCCACGACCTCCTAGTCACGTAGCAGCAACTTTACCAGTTACGCCAAGGATCGCCTTACCCCATATACAATTTCCCCAAAAAACAAGATATTCTGCCTTACGAATTTTATAGTATAAAATCTCCGATCCTCTTTTTAGGATTAGGACTTCATCGATTATTGCTGGAGTTGATGCCTAAACAAGGAGTGCTGGCAGTGTAGATAATATGCCTTACAAGATCTTGAAGCATGTATCCCTTGGTAAGGTCTTAGAAGGGTGAAGCAAGTTATTACACTGTTGCTAATAAAATCTCATCCCTAACCCGTGGCTTTATCTTTTATCATGAATTCTAGTCAGATCATGATAAAGATAACTATATCATGATTCTTTTCTGATCAGAGATTAGCCAGAAGGTGAGGAAGCTAATATACACTTGAGAATGTTGTTTTCCCCAGAAGAGTTTAGTAGCACAATTTTTAAAGATATGTCCAAATAAACTTAGCTTCTAATTTCGGATAAGCAAGCAACCTAGCTCTAAGATGCACCATCGCTATTCTTGTGTGTGGAAAAGTAATGACGTAAAAATGTAATCACTTACTCGGTGAAGCCTTCATACACGGTTCCAAATGACCCACTCCCAAGAAAATCTCCCTTTTGCCAAGATTTTATACTGGGAGAACCATTTGGAGAAACAGAATATACAGGCTTCAAAATCAATGTATAGGATTCATCACCCTGTGACTTGGAGCTTATCTTTGAGACACCGCTAGTGGATTCACCACTAGGTGATTTGGAGCTTGTCTTCGATATCAGGCGGGAGGAATCATCACTCTGCGATTTAGAGCTTAAATCTGGAACATCCTCAGCAGCATCTCTTACACCTTGCTCATACGACTCTGAGCTTGTCTGTGATACTTGTGAAGCACTTCTTACAAAATCCTCATTACGCTCTTCATTCTTAGCAATAATGTCTCCTACTTGCTCGTTTCCAAGTATGTCACCGGAAGTGCTCTCAACATGTGACGGTGAAACCATATCTTCATCTTCTGCAGGACCAAAACTTTTGATAAAATCCCAAGCAGATGTGAAATCTTCCACGGGCGATGCTGGAGGAGCCAGCCTTGGTGGCCTAGAACCCCTAATTCCACATTTCATATCCGTAGGCAAATTATCACCCTCCGGTTCATTAATCCTAAACTTAATCCCATTTTCAGGTGAAGAATTTAAACCGTGATTCAATTCTCCGCCAACAGTAACCCTAACACCATTTCTAACACTATCAGAAACCTCATCCGAGCTCTCAAGCTCGTTCTCAGAGCTGAAACGGTCCGAATGAGAGCACGGTTTGGTCTCTTCCTCCGATTCACAAGACGAAACCTCAATCACATTTTCCGTCGAATAGTTTAACCGACGGTTCGATTCATTTGAAGTCTCGAGCTTATAATCAGAGTCACGGCGGGAATCAGCAAAACGAGAGCTGCGCAAACGGTCAGAACGGGAGCAAGGTTTCCGAGCTTCCCAATCAGGTACAGGAATCGCAAAGTCTTCAGGACCTGAAAGCCCTAAGGAGCGGCAAATAACGTCGAATTCACCGCCAACACCGTCTATTCTGAAGCTTGTACGGTCGGTCAAAGGATAAAGGTCAAGCGATCGAGTTCGATGAGTAGGCTGATCTTCGAACGAGGACGGAGTCGACTGTGAAGCGTCGTAATCGACGTTCCTTAGGGCGTTTCGCCGGTCAAGTCGAGGCCTTAGCTTCTTCCGCTTCGCATACATCCCTCAATTTTCACACGCAGAGAGACTTCACCCCTTTGGTTATACGTACATGTACGTATACGTACGTTTCAGAGAGAAAGTTCCAGAAGAAGATGGTAGTATAATATTGAAAAATGAAGAAGAAACGAGGAATTCAGAGGAGACGGCGGTGACTGCATTTGTCAAAACACACTGGAGCTGATTGCTACTTTGGATCTTTCGCTGTTTTTTCACCCTTTTCAAGTAAAGGCGCGGAGGGAAGGGTAAAATCGTGACATCGTGTTAACTGACAAATATATGGATAATCATTAAGGTAATGATTAAAATATACAATTAACTGAGTAATAGTTTAATCTTGATTAATATTGATGCAAGAAAATTAATTTTTTGACAGACATTCTTCTAAACTAGTCTGTTTGCCCAAGCGACAAAAATAAGCTTATTTTTTGAAGTCTTTTTTTCTTTTCAAAACTGCTTTTTGAGAAGCGGTTTTTGTTTGGTAAATTTTTTTAAAAAGTACCTATGAGCAACAATTAATATTTTACCAAGTTTTTAAAATTTATTTTTAAGTGTATTTTTCTCAAAAATACTTTTCAAATAAACACTTTTTAGAAGAATTTTTTTTTCTTTTTTTCCAAAACTATTTCTCCCTCTACTCAATAGTACTTTTTTACTCTAAAAGCTTGGCCAAATACTTCAACTTTAGAAGAAAAAAGACGGAAAAAAAAATATTTTTGGCTTGGAGAAGCTTGGCCAAACAAGCTAATATATCTACTAAACACTTCTCTTTCCTTTCTTCGGCGATCTTCGATGGGGTTTAGATATTTACTTACCGTACTAAGAGGTCGTTTGGCCAAGCTGCCAAAAAATACTTATTTTTAGAAGTACTTTTTTAGGAGTGCTTTTTACAAAAGTACTTTTGAAAAAAAATAGTTTGTGTTAGACCAATTCATTTAAGAAGTACTTTTTGTAACATTTGGTAAACAAATTGTGTTTGACCAATCTTTCTAAGAAGTGTTTTTAAGTGTCAAATTACCAAAAGAATAGCACCAATCTTATTATTATTTTAAAGAAAAAAAACTTAAATATTTTTCGTAAGAGACTTTTATTATTTTTTATTTTATTTAAATAAAATAGACATAAAGTAAACATACATATTAAAGATTTAAATATAACATATATGGTTATACCAAAGCATATAATATTATCGTGTATAATTACTTATTGTCCTCATTTAGTATGAACTAGAAGTCTATTCCACAATTTATTATATATTGATAATCCACCATGAGATAATAAGCAAAGTCACTCACATATGGTAATATTTCTCAACAATTTCGTCTCTACTTCTATCACACATACGCATTCATATTACTAGAAGACTTGCTTGCATTTCCAAAGGAATACCAGAAGGCACATCTACTTCCTCAATCTCTGCAATAATGTCTTCATTAACATAATAGTTAAATTCCTTATAGGTACAAGAATATTGTCGAATGAAATTATATATAGTCATGGTAGTTGTAACAAGATGATTATGAGTGTCAAACTTAAAAGATAACATTATGCGTAAAGTAATTTAAATATATATAAAATATTATTTTCGTAAAAAAAATAGTTAAGCATGTTTAAATTCAAATTCAAAAAGAGTAACTAATTATTAACAACACATAATGCATGATATTCTTAAGATTTAAATTTATAAAAAAAACTAATTATCACCTAACCTAACTAACTTTGTCCTAAATTGCCAAGTGACTTATTGCGGGACTGTCACTTGACTTAATGTGAAGTCTTTTTCTTCTTCTTTTAATAGTATATAAATATAGATTATACGATGCAATTGTAAATTTATTACCGTTTTGTAGGTAATTTTCACAAATTAAATTTGCTACCTGTTTGAAAGATATGATAATTAATAGCCTGTAACAAAGAAAATTATAAATGATTATTTGTAGGAAGAGAATTGATAATCCAAAGAATGAGGTAGATAATTTACTATAGTTGAAAAAAAGAATAAGATAATTTGAAAAGTTACAAGACATTACATAAAGAAAAAAAATAAAAAAATAAGAAGAGTCAAAAAAGAATTTTAAAAGTTACAATATATTCATATATATGATATCTCTAATTTTAAAAGAACGATAGAAACAAGAAACAAAAAAATAAAAGAAAAAGCTTAAATTAGTAAGGGATAATTTAAAAAATATAAATTTATGATAAGGATAGTTTAACTTGAATAAATTAATTTTCTGCTTCTGCTTCTTGGAAGAAGCTAGAATTTTTTGCTTCCCAAAAACAGAAAAATTGTTTCTTTTGCTGGCCAAAAGTACTTATCTGTCTCGGCCAAACAACTTAAAATTCTTAAAAAGTATTTTCTTGAGGAAAAAAGCATTTTTGTCCTCCCATAAGCTTGGCCAAACATGCTCTAAATTAGTAGGTCATTGAGCAAATCCTACCTTAAATTTTAAGATTTCTTTTGGTTCTCCAAGTGTTTGTTGGGGTGTTAGTAGATATCTAAAAACCAACTAAATCGATCGAATTGTACCGTATCGAGTCGATGTTTAGATTTTTTTTGAATAAAAAAAAACTATCAATTACGTCCGCCCATAAATAAATTAGTAAAAAAATTGACGAATTCGTAAAATATTACTAATATTAGCCAAATACTACCAATATTAGTATATTAGCTATTTGTAGCAAAAAATATCAAAATTTTGCTTTCCTCTTGAGTGGGTGTTGTTAGAATAGATTGTGTACATCTTAAGAAGTTTGAATCTCAGTTTTAGGATGATTTGGTAGAGTTTTAAGGTGGTTTGAATTGAAAATTTGAAGTATAATATGAACTAGAAAAATATGATATGTGTATCACATTGTGTATCATATATATATATATATATATATATATATCTCACATTGTGTATCATTTGTGTATCATATGCGTATCAATGTATCACATGCATATTCATGCATACTTATGTGTGAGATACATGTGTCGCAAACGAATTTTTTAAACTCGATATTAACTACGAATTTTGATATCAAACCAGTCAAAGTCGCCTCCACTCTTGCTTAAATTTTGTATATTGCCTCATTTATGTATTTCGACGAATTTTAACCAAATCCACTAGAAGAAAAATCCCTTTTTACCTAAATTTTTAATATTATATATCACTGATAGTCAATTTTGACTCCAAGCCAGTCTAACTTACCTTCAAACTTCGTCAAATTTATATATTGCTCGATTATGTGGAAAAAGAAAATTGCCTATATTTTTTGAATGTTGTATATCATTAGTAATTTATTTTGCCTATTTTGATAATATGACTAAAATGTCTAGTTGTTGGTAAATATAATCCTTTTTGTGTACATTCACATAAGATTCCTTGTAAAAATTATAGTTATAACTCTACCGATAATTAGGGTAGATTTTTTATTTTATGAAAATAAATTGAAAAAATACCGAACCTTACAAAATAAATTTACATGTGAAAAATATATTTATGTATCAAGTTTAAAAATAATAAAGCATTCAATTTTTTCTTGGGCATTGGAATATGAAAACAGTTACAAGCCAGCAATTATTTAAACTCAAAATCCTAATTCCCAAACCTATTATACTACTCCTATTGAAACTAAATTATTTCTAGCATCTCTTCACCTGTGTGATCTATATTTTCTGTGTCTTCGCCTTTTATTTTTGACGATGTTGTAGAATAGTTGATGGATCTATACGCTAATCTTCTTTCATATTTTTTTAATTCATCACCATTTAAACAATAAAAATATTTAGAGAATTTTGCTAAGTCTTATAAAAGTACGTATGTTATTGTATTATACTTCTACTAATGGCTTTTACACGACCTTTTAAAAAGACATCAGAAGTCAACCGTATTGTACCGATGCCAAAAGAAACCGACATGATTGATGCAATTTATAAAAGTCTAATTTTGGTTATACATAATAGAATAACCGAAAAATTATTATAGTATAATTTTTACAAAATAACCGGCCGAACCGAACCATTGATACCCTACTTGTTTGGGCTCGATAAGATAAACTCGTCCTTGGAAATCTAACTTTGGTCAAGCGCTCCCTAAAGATGATTTAGAACTTAAGATTTGTACTTGAAACCTATAGTTAAAAATATAATAATACTTAGCTCCTCCTACGTTACTCTGGTCGAGTACAATGCAATTTTAAGATAATACTGTATTTTTTTTAATCCAAAACTTGTTAAATAAGATCAAACTTCACATATCAGCCAATTTTGGGGCTTTTGCATCCGTACCCACTGTTTGTGCCACATTTTAACTTATACCCGCTTTGTAAAAAAAATTACATCCGTACCCGCTTTTGCGCATAACTTCAGCATGCGGGGCTGAAGTAGCAAAGGCAACCACGCAAAACTTCAGCATTCTAGTAGACGGGCCTGAAGTAGCTTGCGAGCTGAAGTTCTAGAGCTGAAGTTCCATAGTTATAAAGACAAAAACTTCAGCATACGGGGGTGAAGTTTCCCCAGTTACACTGGAGGACTTCAGCTCTAGAGCTGAAGTCTTTGTCATGAAGTTCCCCAGTTATAAAGACAAAAACTTCAGCATACGGGCTAAAGTTCCCCCAGTTACACTGGGGAACTTCAGCTCTAGAGCTGAAGTTTTGTCTTTTGTAAATGGGGAACTTCAGCATATGGGGCTGCAGTTCCCAAGTTATAAAGACAACAACTTCAGCATACGATGCTGAAGTTCCCCATTTACAAAGACAAAAACTTCAGTATACGGGGCTGAAGTTCCCCCAGTTACACTGGAGAACTTCAGCTCTAGAGCTGAAGTTTTGACTTTTGTAAATGGGGAACTTCAGCATACGGGGCTGAA